>ML103110.1:0-20175 GCA_003697995.1 Taxidea taxus jeffersonii
GTGTCTTTTTCCCCCCTTTGGCTACCATCTCTAGTGTTAGGTTTATAGACTTCTGAATATAACATACCTAATTTTGCTATTGTTTATAGTATCCTTCCTGTATTTGGGTTTCTTGGATCTGTGGTTTGGTGCCTGTTGGTAATTTTCAAAACTTATTAGCCAGGACTTCCAGTTGAAGATGGCAGAGTAGGAGACCCCTAAACTCACATCTTCCCAGGAATACAATTAGATAATACTCACACCAGTGTAAATCACCCAGAAAATGACCTGAAGACTGCAGAACAAACTCCACAACTAAATGCAGGACACACTGAAGAGGGTAGGAAGCATAGATATGCACTGGGGAGCTAAACAGACCAGCAGGACTGGGGTGGGGGAGGAAGCCATGGGCAGGCAGAGGGGAAAGAAAGAAATTCTCATATCAGGAAGCTCACACAAGCACAAGGAACATAAATCAACATATCATCTGGCTTTGAAAATCAGAGGGGCTGGATTTCCTGAATTTTTATAAAAAGTATAATATAAAAACCTGGAAATTTACAAATCAGTGGGCTTGGCTCTGGGAGAGCCAGAAAAGAGGAAACTAAGTTCTTGCCCTTAAAGCGACAGCACAGCAAACAGCCCATGGCTATATAGCATAGAAGCAGCAGCTTGAAAAACACCTATGGCCTACAGAAGGGAGAGTAACAGCATAGCCCAGAAGGACAGAGACTGTTGCAGGACTCCTCCAGGGACAAAGAAGCTGGTAGGCACCATAGCCCTCCCCTACGCCCAAGCATAAACACACGCAGCACTACCTAACTTACTAACACTCCCACCCCATTCCCCACCCTCCAGGGCTTTGGCATATCCATACCCTCCAGCCATGCCCATCTTAGTCCCAGCACTACAGCCCCAAAGCCCCACACTCTGGAGCACACTGAGCATCTACCTCCTCCAATAGGCTCTTGGCCAGAGCCCACACAGGGAGTGCATGTACATGGGCCAGGACCACTCCAAAGCGACTCTTGCACCAGGGAGAGGAAAAGAGCACTACACATACCATTCCAACTATGACCCCAGCAAGTGGACTGTGAGCAGATATCTGGTCTGGCTGCAGGCCCCGCCCACCAACTAAAGCTTTTCAGGATAAAACACAGGGAGAGGGCCTTGTAATTAGGTGCTACTGCAGCTTTGACAAACATCTAGTCTGACTCAATTCCAGCCCAAGGCAGCCCCAGACTGGTCCACTAATAACATAGGGACCAAACACTATGCACAACAGACAAAGAGAGCACAGCAGATGATTGGACTGAAGGCAAAAAGTGGCTGAGCCACAACAGAAAGGCACACATACAACACACATAGGAGATACCCCTGATGTGCTAAGTTCCAGGGAATGGGGACCCTGCACTGCAGGGTACTACACTATGTCTTCTTCATAAAGCTACTACCTGCAAGAGCAGGAGGCACAGCTGCAGAAACAGGCACAGAGAGTTAGATAAAATGAGAAGACAGAGAAATATGTCCTAAATGAAAGAACAGGACAAAACCACAGCAAGAAACCTTGCTATCAAATGGAGATAAGGAATGTGCCTGATAGAAAATTTAAAGTAAATGGCCATAAGGATCCTAACTGGACTTGAGAAAAGAATGGGGGAGCTCATTGAGACACTTAACAAACAGATAGAAAACAAACAAACAAAAGAACCAATCAGAGATGAAGAATACAATAAGAGAAACTAAAAATACACTAGATGGAATAAATAGTAGACTAAAAGAACCAGAAGAACAAATGAGTGATGTGGAGGACAGACTAATGGAAAGTAATTGAACTGAGCAGATGAGAGGAAAAAAATACGCAAGACAAGAATACACCTGGAACTCAGCAACACCATCAAGCATAATAAACATTCACATTATAGGAATTGCAGAAGGAGAAGAGAGAAAGGGGGACAGAAAATATATTAGAAGAAATAATAGCTGAAAACTTCCCAAATCTAGGTAAAGAAACAGAAATTCAGATCCAGGAAGCACACAGATTGCCAGCAAAATCAACTCAAGGAGGTGCACGCCAAAACAAATAGTAATTAAGATGCCTAAAAGTAGAAATAAAGAGAACTTAAAAGCAGCAAGAGTATAAAATAGTTAACATACAAGGGAAACCTCATGAAGCTATCAGCTGAGTTTTCCTTTTTTTTTTTTTTTAAGAGTTTATTTATTTATTTGACAGAGAGAGAGATCACAAGTAGGCAGAGAGGCGGGCAGAGGGAGAGAGGGAAGCAGGATCTCTGCTGAGCAGAGAGCCCAATGCAGCACTGGATCTCAGGACTCTGAGATCATGACCTGAGCTGAAGGCAGAGGCTTAACCCACTGAGCCACTCAGGTGCCCCTATCAGCTGATTTTTCAATAGAAACTTTGCAGGCCAGAAAGGGTGGCATGATATATTCACATTGCTAAAAAGGAAAATCTGCAGCAAAGAATACTCTATCCAGCAAGGCTACCATTCACAATAAAGGATGAGATGGTCTCCAACAAACAAAAGTGAAAGGAATTCAAGACCACTAAAGCCAGCCCTATAAGAAATAATAATGCGGACACTGTGAGTGAAAAGGAAAGATTATAAGCAAGAGTAAGGAAAGTAGAAAGCATAAAAGCAGTAAAAATAAGTATATCTGAAAAATCAGCTGTAGAACTCACAAAATAAATGGATGTAAAATATGACACCATGGATCTAAACTGTGGGGTAAAAGGGGTGAAGAATGGGTTCAAACATAAGCTTAATATACATGGCTATATGCAAAAGATGTTACATACAAACCTAATGGTAACCACAAATCAAAACCAGTAATAGATAAGCAAAAAATAAAGAGAAGGAATACAAGTACATCACTAGAGAAAGCCAACTAATCATGAGAGAAGAGGTCAAGAGAAGAAAGGATCACAGAAAAACTACAAAACAACCACAAAACAAGAAAATGGCAATTAATGCATACCTATCAACAATTACTTTGGATGTAAATGGAATAAATGCTCCAATCGTAAGACAAAGAGTGATGAATGGATTAAAAAAAAAAATATGAGAACCACCTATATGCTACCTAAATGAGACGCACTTCAGACCTAAAGACTGCACACTGAAAGTGAAGGAATGGGGAAGTACTTATCATGCAAATGGCTGTCAAAAGAAAGCCTGGATAATAATACTTAATATTAGAAAAATAGACTTTAAGACAAATGAAGGTAACAAGAGACAAACAAAACTAAAAAAGAGACAAAGAACATTATAAAATCGTAAAGGGGACAATTAAAAACAAGATGTAATAATTGTAAATATTTATGTATCCAATATGGGAACACACATATTTAAAACAATTAATAACAAACATAAAGGAAGTAACTGATAGTAATTTAAAAACAGTAGGGGACTTTAGACCCACTTACATCAATGGACAGATCATCCAATCAGAAAATCAACAAGGAAACAGTGGCTTTCAACAACACATTGGACCATATGAATTTAACAGATATGTTCAGAACATTTCATCCTAAAAGAACAGAATACACATTCTTTCCAGGTGCACATGGAATGTTCTAAAGAATAGATCACATATTAGGCCATAAAACGAGCCTCAGTAAATTCAAATAGATTGAAATCACACCATGCATCATTTCTGACCAAAATGCTATGAAACTAGAAATCAACCACAACAAAAAAATCTCAACAGAGCACAAATACATGGTGGTTAAATAACAGGTTACTAAACAATGAATGGGTCAACCAAGAAATCACAAAGCAAATCAAAAAATACATGGAGACAAATCAAAATAAAATCAAAATGGTCAAAAATCTTTCAGATACAGCAAAAGTGCTTCTAAGAGAGAGGTTTATAGCAACACAGGCCTCAATATGTGAGAAAAATCTTAAACAATCTAACCTTATGCCTTAAGAAGCTAGAAAAAGGACAAAAATCAAAAGCCAGCAGAAGATAAAGATTAGAGCAAAAATAAAATAGAAACTAAAAACTCAAGGGAGGGTTGCCTGGGTGGCACAGTGAGTTAAGTCTCTGCTTTCAGATCATGATCCCATGATCCTAGGATGGAGCCCTGCATCAGGCGCTCTGCTCAGCAGGTAGCCTGCTTCCCCGCCCCTCAACCCTGCCTCTCTGCCAACTTGTGATCTCTCTGTCAAATAAATAAATAAAATCTTTTTTTTTTTTTAAGATTTTATTTATTTATTTGTTAGAGAGAGAGAGAGAGAGAGCACAGGCAGACAAAGTGGCAGGCAGAGGCAGAGGGAGAAGCAGGCTTCCCTGCCAAGCAAGGAGCCTGATGTGGGACTCGATCCCAGGATGCTGGAATCATGACCTGAGCCGAAGGCAGCTACTTAACCAACTGAGCCACCCAGGCGTCCCATAAATAAAATCTTTAAAAAATTTTTTTTTATTTTTTTATCACCATATAATGTATTATTAGCCCCAGGGGTACAGGTCTGTGAATCAGCAAGTTTACACGCTTCACAGCACACACCACAGCACGTACCCTCCCCAATGTCCATAACTCCACCACCCTCTCCTTACACCCCACCCGCCAGCAACCCTCAGTTTGTTTTGTGAGATTAACAGTCTTTTATGGTTTGTCTCCCTCCCGATCCCATCTTGTTTCATTTATTCTTTTCCTGCCCCCCAAACCCGCCATGTTGCATCTCCACTTCCTCACATCAGGGAGATTTTATGAAAGTTGCCTTTCTCCAATTGGCTTATTTCACTAAGCATAATACCCTTTAGTTCCAACCATGTAGACACAAATGGCAGGATTTCATTTCTTTTGATCGCTGCATAATATTCCATTGTGTGTGTGTGTGTGTGTGTGTGTGTGTATATATATATACCACATTTTCTTTATCCATTCATCTGTTGATGGACATCTAGGTTCTTTCCATAGTTTGGCTATTGTGAACATTGCTGCTATAAACATTCCGGTGCACATGCTCCTTCAGATCATTGCGTTTGTATCTTTAGGGTAAATACCCAGTAGTGCAATTGCTAGGTCATAGGGTAGCTCTATTTTCAACTTTTTGAGGAACCTCCATGCTGTTTTCCAGAGTGGTTGCACCAGCTTGCATTCCCACCAACAGTGTAGGAGGGTTCCCCTTTCTCTGAATCCTTGCCAGCATCTGTCACTTCCTGATTTGTTCATTTTAGCCATTCTGACTGGTGTGAGGTGGTATCTCATTGTGGTTTTGATTTGTATTTCCCTGATGCCGAGTGATGTGGTGCATTTTTTCGTGTGTCTGTTGGCCATCTGGATGTCTTCTTTGCAGAAATGTCTGTTCATGTCGTCTGCCCATTTTTTGATTGGATTATTTGTTCTTTCAGGGTTGAGTTTGCTAAGGTCTTTATAGATTTTGTATACTAGCCCTTTATCTGACTGTCCTTTGCAAATATCTTCTCCCATTCTGTCAGTTGTCTTTTGGTTTCTTTAACTGTTTCCTTTCCTGTGCAAAAGCTTTTGATCTTGATGAAGTCCCAGTAGTTCATTTTTGCCCTTGCTTCCCTTGCCTTTGGCGATGCTCCTAGGAAGAAGTTGCTGCAGCTGAGGTCAAAGAGGATGCTGCCTGTGTTCTCCTCAAGGATTTTGATGGATTCCTTTCTCACATTGAGGTCCTTCATCCATTTTGAGTCTATTTTCATGTGTGGTATAAGAAAATGGTCCAATTTCATTTTTCTGCATGTAGCTGTCCAATATTCCCAACACCATTTGTTGAAGAGGCTGTCTTTTTTCCATTGGACATTCTTTCCTGCATTGTCAAAGATTAGTTGACCATAGAGTTGAGGGTCTATTTCTGGGCTCTCTATTCTGTTCCATTGATCTGTGTGTCTATTTTTGTGCCAGTACCATACTGTCTTGATGATGACAGCTTTGAATAGAGTTTGATGTCTGGAATTGTGATGCCACCAACATTGGCTTTCTTTTTCAATATTCCTCTGGCTATTCGAGGTCTTTTTCGGTTCCATATAAATTTTAGGATTATTTGTTCCATTTCTTTGAAAAAAATGGATGGGATTTTGATAGGAATTGCATTAAATGTGTAGATTGCTTTAGGTAGCATAGACATTTTCACAATATTTGTTCTTCCAATCCATGAGCATGGAACATTTTTCCATTTCTTTGTGCCTTCCTCAATTTCTTTCATGAGTACTTCATAGTTTTCTGAGTATAGACCCTTTGCCTCCTTGGTTAGGTTTATTCCTAGGTATTTTATGGTTTTGGGTGCAATCGTGAATTGGATTGAATCCTTAATTTCTCTTTCTTCTGTCTTATTGTTGGTGTAAAGAAATGCAACTGATTTCTGTGCATTGATTCTATATCCTGACACTTTACTGAATTCCTGCACAAGTTCTAGCAGTTTTGGAGTGAGTCTTTTGGGTTTTCCACATATAGAGTTATATCACCTGCAAAGAGTGATAGTGTGACTTCTTCTTTGCCGATTTAGATGCCTTTAATTTCTTTTCATTGTCTGACTGCTGAGGCTAGGACTTCTAGTACTATGTTGAATAGCAGTGGTGTCAATGGACATCACTGCCGTGTTCCTGACCTTAGCAGAAAAGCTCTCAGTTTTTCTCCATTGGGAATGATATTTGCAGTGGTTTTTTAATAGATGGCTTTGATAATATTGAGGTATGTGCCCTCTATCCCTACTCTTTGAAGAGTTTTGATCAGGAAGGGATGCTTTACTTTGTCAAATGCTTTTTCAGCATCTATTGAGAGTATCATATGGTTCTTGTTCTTTCTTTTATTAATGTATTGTATCCCATTGATTGATTTGTGGATGTGGAACCAAACTTGTAGCCCTGGAATAAATCCCACTTGGTCGTGGTGAATCATCCTTAATATACTGTTGGATCCTATTGGCTAGTATTTTGGTGAGAATTTTTGCATCTGTGTTCATCAAGGATATTGGTCTGTAATTCTCTTTTTTGATGGGATACTTGTCTGTTTTGGGATCAAGGTGATGCTGGCCTCATAAAATGAGTTTGGAAGGTTTCTTTCCATTTCTATTTCTTGGAACAGTTTCAGGAGAATAGGAATTAATTCTTCTTTACATGTTTGGTAGAATTCCCCTGGGAAGCTGTCTGGCCCTGGGCTTTTGTTTGTTTGGAGATTTTTTTTTTTTTTTTGAGATTTTTGATGACTGTTTCAATCTCCTTGCCTGTTATGTGTCTGTTCAGGTTTTCTATTTCTTCCTGGTTCAGTTGTGGTAGTTTATATGTCTCTAGAAAAGGATCCATTTCCTCCAGATTGTCAAATTTGTTGGCATAGAGTTGCTCATAGCATGTTCTTATAATTGTTTCTATTTCTTTGGTGTTGCTTGTGATCTCTCCTCTTTTGTTCATGATTTTATTTATTTGGGTCCTTTCTCTCTTCTTTTTGATAAGTCTGGCCAGGGGTTTATCAATCTTATTATTTCATTCAAAGAACAAGCTCCTAGTTTCATTGATTTACTATATTGGTTTTTTTTTGGTTTCTATTTCATTGATTTCTGCTCTGATTTTTATTATTTCTCTTCTCCTGCTGGGTTTAGGCTTTCCGTGTTGTAGTTTCTCCAGCTCCTTTAGGTGTAGGGTTAGGTTGTGTATTTGAGACCTTTCTTGTTTCTTGAGAAAGGCTTGTATTGCTATATATTTTCCTCTAAGGATTGCCTTTGCTGTGTCTCACAGATTTTGAACCATTGTGTTTTCATTATCATTTGTTTCCATGAATTTTTTCAATTCTTCTTTAATTTCCTGGTTGACCCATTCATTCTTTAGAAGGTTGCTGTTTAGTCTCCACATATTTGGGTTCTTTACAAATTTCCTCTTGTGATTGAGTTCTAGCTTCAGAGCATTGTGGTCTGAAAATATGCAGGGAATGATCCCAATCTTTTGAAACCAGTTGAGACCTGATTTATGACCCAGGATATGATCTATTCTGGAGAATGTTCCATGGGCACTAGAGAAGACTGTGTATTCTATTGCTTTGGGATGGAATGTTCTGAATATATCTGTGATGTCCATCTCGTCCAGTGTGTCATTTAAGGTCTTTATTTCCTTGTTGAACTTTTGATTGGATGATCTGTCCATTTCAGTGAGGGGAGTGTTAAAGTCCCCTCTTATTATTATATTATTTTCAATGTGTTTCTTTGATTTTGTTATTAATTGGTTTATAAAGTTGGCTGCTCCCATGTTAGGGGCATAGATATTTAAAATTGTTAGATCTTCTTGTTGGACAGACCCTTTGAGTATGATATAGTGTCCTTCCTCATCTCTTATTATAGTCTTTGGTTTAAAATCTAATTGATCTGATATAAGGATTGCCACCCCAGCTTTCTTCTGATGTCCATTAGCATGGTACATTGTTTTCCACCCCCTCACTTTCAATCTGGAGGTGTTTTCGGGTCTAAAATGGCATCATATTGTAGGCAGCATATTGATGGGTTTTGTTTTTTTTATCTATTCTGAAACCCTGTGTCTTTTGATTGGGGCATTTAGCCCATTTACATTCAGGGTAACTATTGAGAGATATGAATTTACTGCCTTTGTATTTCCTGTAAGATGACTGTTACTGTATATTGTCTCTGTTCCTTTCTGATCTACTACTTTTATGGTCTCTCTTTGCTTAGAGTACCCCTTTCAATATTTCCTGTAGAGCTGGTCTGGTGTTTGTAAATTCTTTCAGTTTTTGTTTGTCCTGGAAGCTTTTTTTTTTTAAAGATTTTATTTATTTGACAGAGATCACAAGTAGGCAGAGAGGCAGGCAGAGAGGCAGGCAGAGAGGGAGGCAGAGAGGGAGAGAGGAGGAAGCGGGCTCACCACTGAGCAGGGAGCCTGATGTGGAGCTTGATCCCAGGACCCTGAGATCATGACCCAAGCTGAAGGCAGAGGCTTCAACCCACTGAGCCACCCAGGCGCCCCAGTCCTGGAAGCTTTTTATCTCTCCTTCTATTTTCAATGATAACCTAGCTGGATATAGTAATTTTGGCTGCATGTTTTTCTCGTTTAGTGCTTTGAATATATCATCCCAGTTCTTTCTGGCCTGCCAGTCTCTGTGGATAAGTCTGCTGCCAATCTAATATTTTTACCATTGTATGTTACAGACTTCTTGTCTCGGGCTGCTTTCAGGATTTTCTCTTTGTCGCTAAGACTTGTAAATTTTACTATTAGGTGATGGGATGTGGACCTATGCTTATTGATTTTGAGGGGGGTTCTCTGCACCTCCCGGATTTTGATGCTTGTTGCGTTTGCCATATTAGGGAAATTCTCTACAGTAATTCTCTCCAATATATCTTCTGCTCCCCTCTCTCTTCTTCTTCTGGAATCCCAATTATTCTAATGTTGTTTTGTCTTATGGTGTCACTTATTTCTCAAATTCTCCCCTCGTGGTCCAGTATTTGTTTGTCTCTCTTTTGCTCAGCTTCTTTATTCTCTGTCATTTAGTCTTCTATATCACTAATTCTTTCTTCTGCCTCATTTATCGTAGCAGTAAGAGCCTCCATTTTTGATTGTACCCCATTAATAGCTTTTTAAATTTCAACTTGATTAGATTTTAGTTCTTTTATTTCTCCAGAAAGGGCTTTTATCTTTCCGGAGAGGGTTTCTCTAATATCTTCCATGCCTTTTTGGAGCCCAGCTAGAACCCTGAGAATCGTCATTCTGAACTCTAGATCTGAAATATTACCAATGTCGGTATTGATTAGGTCCCTAGCCTTTGGTACTGCCTCTTGTTCTTTTTTTGTGGTGAGTTTTTCCACCTTGACATTTTGTCTAGATAAGGATATATGAAGGAGCAAATAAAATACTAAAAGAGTGGCAAAGACCCCAGGAAAATATGCTTTAACTAAATCAGAAGAGACCCCAAATTGTGTGTGTTACATGGCTAAGTAATGGGGATAAAAAGAAGTTCAGAAAAAAAATTTAAAAAAGAAAACAAATAAAGAAAAAATATAAAAAAGGAAATATATGTATATATATTAGACTGGTGACTAGAGCAGGGTCACCCATTTAATTTTGGGATTATTTTGGTCTCTTAGAAGAAATTACCTCTCAAAAATTTAAAGAATGAAAAACATATATAATGGTAAACACAATGAAGGAATGGAATATGCTTATAAAGATGAAAACATTTTTTTTTTAATTTCTAAAAAAGGAATTGATAAAGTAAGTTGGTTGGGAGAATAAAGAAAAAGAAAGTGGAATTTCTCAGGCTGGATACTAGAACAAGCCTGGAGATAGATTTAGGGTATATTTTGATCTATTAGAAGAAGTTGTACCCCACATTTTTTAGAAGAAAAAACCCTATGTGTATACCAAAAGTGAAGTTAGATACAATGAAGGATAAAATATGACTATAAGAATGAAGCTTCAAAAAAGATTATTATTATTTTTTTAATGAAAGGGATTGTTAAGATAAACTATTTAAAAACATTAAGAGAGGAAAGGGTAAAATTAAAAAAAAAATTTAGCAGACAAAAAAATAAAATAAAAAAAATTAATCAACTGTAAGACTAAAGATTCATGAGGAGAAAGTCATGAATTCTGTGCTTTACTTTCTCCTCTTCTGGAATTCTGCTATTCTCCTTGGTAAGTGAACTTGGTCTTGGCTAGATTTCTTTTTGATCCTCTGTCAACAGGGAGGGTCCTGTTGTAGTGATTTTCACATGTCTTTGCCCGAGGCTCAATTATACCGCCCTTACCAGGGGCCAGGCTAAGTAATCCACTCTCGTTCACTTTTGGGAGCTTTTGTTCCCGAACTCTTTCTGTAGAGTTTTGGAGGACGGGAATGAAAATGGCGGCCTTCCAATCTCCGGCCCGGGGGAGCCGAGAGCTCGGGGCCCCACTCTTCAGTGCGCCCTCAGAGAAAGTTCTCAATCACTCCCGTCTCTCCAGCCTCCAGCCGCGCTCTGAGCTCACCCAACCTGTGACCATGCGTCTATGTCTCTGGCACATAGCTCCGCCTGGAGTCTATGAACCCCAACGATCCCTGAGCTCTTCCCGGGGGTGTCTCACCGGATCTTGTGGGGACCTCACTCACAGAGTAGTGGTGCCACAACTTACAATTCAAGGTAACCCTGAGTTGAGAGCTCACTCCTCGGGTCTGTCTCCGTAGCCAGCTTCCCTGCTCTAATACCTGCGAGCTCTGCAACACTGAGACACGCCCACTCCTTCTGTGACCCCGCGGGACCTGGGGCCATGTTGCCCCTGCATGGGCTTCACCCCGGCTTAGCCTCTGGAGTGATGTCCCTCAGTGGAGCAGATTTTTTAAAGTCCTGATTTTGTGCTCTGTTGCTCTGCCACTTGCCAGGAGCTGGCACGGCCCCTCCCCCCGTGGTCTATCTTCCCGTTGCTTTGGATTCACTTCTCTGCCAGTCCTACCTTTCAGAAAGTGGTCGATTTTCTGTTTCTAGAATTTTTGCTCTTCTTCTCTTTGATCTCCTGTTGGATTTGTAGGTGTTCACAATGGTTTGATAAGCTATTTAGCTGATCTCCTGCTACCTGATGTCGTCTCAGCCTGCTACTTCTCTACTTCTACTTCTCTACTTCTACTGCTCTTCTCTACTTCTACTGCCATCTTGACTCCTACCTCAATAAATAAAATCTTAAAAAAAAAAATCAAGGGAACAGATGAATGAAACCAAGAGTTGGTTCTCTGAAAAGATCAACATTGATAACACTTTCAGCCAGGTTCTTCAAAAATGAAGGAGAGAGAGAGAGGGAAAGAGAAAACTCAATAAAAAAAATCAGAAATGAAAGATGAGAAGTAACAATCAATACCAAAGAAATATAAAGGATCATAAGAGAATATTATGAAAAATTGTATGCTAACAAATTGGACAATATAGAAGAAATGGATAAATTCCTATAAACATAACCACACAAAATTTAAGCAAGAAGAAATAGAAAACTTGAACAGACTAAGTACCATCAAAGGAATTGACTCAGTTACCAAAAAACTATCAACAAACAAAACTCCAGGACAGATAGCTTCACAGGTGAATTCTACCAAATATTTAAAGAAAAGTTATACCTATCCCTCTCAAATTATTCAAAACTACAGAAGAGGAAAGAAAACTTTCAGATTCATTTTATGAGGACAGCATTACCCTGATACCAAAACCCGATGAAGACATTATAAAAAAGGGAACCACAGGCCAGCATCCCTGATGAACATAGATATAAAAATCTTCAACAAAATATTAGGAAACTGAATCCAACAATATATTAAAAAATCATTCACCACAATCCAGTGGGAGTCATTCCTGGGTTCTAAGGGTGATTCAATATTTGCAAATCAATGATCGTGATACATCATATCAAGAAGAGAAAGGGGAAGGGCCATATGATCATTTCAATAGATTTAGAACAAGCATTGGACAATGTACAATATCCATTCATAATAAAGATCATCAACAAAGTAGTTTTAGAGGAACATACCTTAACATAACAAGGGAATCAATGGAAAACCTACAGCTACCATCATAGTCACTGATGGAAAAAACAAAACCAAGAGAGCTTTTCCCCAAGGATCAAGAATAAGACAGGGATGCTTACTCTCACCATTGTTGATCAACATAGTACAGGAAATCCTAGCTACAGGATCCAGACAAGAAAAAGGAAAAAATGGCATACAAATTGGTATGGAAGACGTAAAAACCTTTCATTATTTGAAGATGGCATGATACTCTATACAGAAAACCCTAAAAACTCCACCAAGAAACTATTAGAACTGATAAATTCATTCAGTAATGTTGTATGATACAAAATCAATGTACAGAAATCCACTGCATTCCTATAAACGAATAATGAAGAAATAGAAAAAAGAAATTAAGAAAACAAACCCATTTAGAGTTGCACCCAAAATAATATATAAATAATAATAATTCATGGGTTGGAAGAACACATATTGTTAAAATGCCCATACAAAAGCTATCTACAGACTTAATGCTATCCATATAAAAATGCCAACATTATCTTTCACAGAACTAGGGCAAACACTCCTAAAATTTGTGTGGAGCCACGTAAGACCCTTAGAGCAATCTTGAAAAACAAAAAGCGGGAGGCATCACAATTCCAGATTTCAAGTTATACTACAAAGCTGTAATGACCAAAACAGTATGATACTAGCGTAAAACAGACACACAGATCAATGGAACAGGAGAGAAAGTCCCAAACCAAACTCACAATTATATGGTTTATCTTTGACATAAAAAGGCAAGAATGTGCAATTGAAAAAAGACTATGTCTCCAACAAATAATGTTGGGAAAACTGGGCAGCTATAAGCAAAAGGATGAAACTGGACCACTTTCTTATACCATACACAAAAATAAGCTCAAAATGGTTTAAGGACCTAAATATAAGACCTGATACCATAAAAATCCTAGAAAACGGCACAAACAATAATTTCTCTGACATTGGTTATATCAACATTTTTCTAGAAATGTCCTCGAGGCAACGAAAACAACAGCAAAAATAAACTATGGAGACTACATCAAAATAAAAAGCTTCTACACAACCAGGGAAACCACCAACAAAATAAAAAACAACCTACCAAGTGGGAGAAGATATTTGCAAATGACACATCTAATAAAGGGTTAGTGCCCAAAATATATAAAGCACTGATACAACTCAATACCAAAAAGTCTCCAAATGACCCAATTACAAAATGGGGTGAAGACATGGATAGACATTTCTCCGAAGAAGACATTTGGATGGCCAAAAGAAGGAAAGACAGATCAAAACTACAGTAAGTTATCACTTTATACCTGTCAGAATAGCTAAAATAAAAACACAAGAAATAAGTACTGGTGAGGATGTAAGCAAAAAAGAACCCTTTTGCACTGCTGGTGGGACTGCAAACTGGGACAGTCACTCTGGAAGATAGTGTGGAGTTTCCTCAAAAATTAAAAATAGAGCTACCCTATGATCCAGTTATTCCACTACTGGGTTTTTACCCCAAGAATATGAAAATACTAATTCAAAAAGATACATGAGTCCCTATGTTTATTACATCATTATGTATAATAGCCAAATTACGGAAGCAGCCCAAGTATCCATCCACAAATGAATGGATAAAGAAGATATGGTATACATATATAATGGAATATGATTCAGCCATAAAAAAGAATGAAATCTCGCCCTTTGCAACAACATAGATGGAGCTAGAAAGTACAATGCTATGTAAAATGTCAGTCAATGGATGACAAATACCATATGATTTCACTCATATGTGGAATTTACAAAACAAAACAAATGAACCCAGAAAAAAGTATACAAAGCAAGAAACAGACACTTAACTATAGAAAACAAATCTGATGGTCACCAGAAGGGAGGTGGGGGGGAATGGGTGAAACAGGTGATGGGGAGTAAGAGTACATTTATCATGATGAGCACTGAGTAATGTAGAGAATTATGAATCACTGTATTGTGTACTTGAAACTAACACAACACTATGAGAACTACACTGGAATATAAAAAAAAACTTAATAGCCATTCTTTTTGTTTTTTTAGACTTTTATTTTATTTTATTTAAGATTTTATTTATTTATTTGTTAGAGAGAGAGAGAGCGAGCGAGCACAGGCAGACAGAGAGGCAGGCAGAGGCAGAGGGAGAAGCAGGCTCCCTGCCAAGCAAGGAGCCCGATGTGGGACTCGATCCCAGGACGCTGGGATCACGACCTGAGCTGAAGGCAGCCGCTTAACCAACTGAGTCACCCAGGCGTCCCTAGACTTTTTTTTTAAAGAGCAGTTTTAGTTCTGCAACAAAATCTAGAGGGCAATTTTCCACATATCCCGACACACGCACACACATCAACATCACTCACCTGATGGGGCAGTTTGTACTAAGACAGAACCTACAACAACACATCATAACCAAAAAGGGGAAGTAAACAAATAAAAACATTCCAATGCTCGCAAAAGGCACAGGAAAATGAGCATGTTTTCATTTGGAGTCACTAGATCTATGTACTAATCAGACCAGTCATCATGAAGGAAGTTACCAGTGCTCCAACAAAGTATGAGAAAAGTTGCCCCTGTGTTTTCTTTCCTTAAAAAGGTCCAATATTGTAGTGAGATGGACAGACATGGTGACTGACTGGCATGGTATATGAGTAGCTAGAAAAGTGTAACACTGGGAGTAGAGAGTGCACAAGGAGAACCAGAGATAAAAAGCAGTGGAAGATTCACTGGAAGAGTGGGAAATTCTTCTGTAGTCTTCCTGCCACAGGTATATGCTTCTTGGGAGAACAAGGTATAGCATGGCGGTTAGTGATAATTTTGTTTTTAGGTTTTCTTTATGATTGTCTTTTCTTCACTTCACCCTGACATAACATGAAGATAATAATAGGCAGGCTTCAGTAGACCTCGGTTTAAGAACAAACAACAGATTCACCACCTTCCTCACAAATCCCTGACATTGTCTCACTAAGACAAGAACTCATATGGAAAATGGCTTTGAATTCCAAGAAGCCTAAATGGGAGAGCTGCTCCTGAAACTGAGCTTCAAAATGACCCAGGATTTCCAGTAATTTTGTCAGAAGTGAATAGCAAGACAAAGTAAAAGCCAGTGATCAGTACTGTGACAGAGTTAAAATGCTTGCAAGTCTTTTCATGACTTTTCATGATGGATGTTTCTTCCTAAAAAAATAAATAGGACATAAAAGAAAGGTAATTAAATTGTGACGAGAGTAACAGGCACTCAATTTACAATATATGTGAGTGAGTATTTCCCATTTTGGATACTCAGAGGAAGTAGTTTTGAAGTTTACAAGTCAGCATTAAATAATTTTATCTAACTTTATAGATGTGATGATTAATTAATCATCATATATGTCTTCCAGAACACATGAGTATTCATAAATCTCTCTTTTTAAAAAAGAGAGATCCCCTTGTTAATTTGGAACTATACAGATCTTGTAACTAGTTCCAAATACAGATCTATAAAAGCATAAAATAAGAGCCAAAAATGTATTTTGATTCAGGCACTTTCTGCAATGTTTACCTATGTAAACATATGCAAATTTGCCTGAGATTCCTTTTAGTCAGATTAAATATAATGATCTAATCAAACATAAAAATCAGTATTTTTACTATTGTCATCTTGATGTCTCCCCTTCCCTAACCATTCCCTCTTAGACCAGAGCCTCTACCACCACAACCACAAGAATGGAATTTTGTTAGTGAATTAGTACCTAAAATTCCTAAGTTGGGGATGAAGCAAGGAGTGGCAGGAGAACAGACACCTTCCTACATTATGATGATCAGTTTTTGACCATATTAAAGATTGTTTTGGATGTCTGACTCCAGGAATTAAGGAAATCTGTTGTTTTTGCCACAGGTGATATAAGTACCTACAAATAGAGATTCTCTCCATATTAAGTTCTTGTACTCTCCAAATATTGTTATACTTGATTAAAAACAAATATGGAAGTTGTAAGGTATTGTTTAAAAACCACAGCCCATACCCCTACTGACTGATATGCATAAGAATGTCATTAATTAGGGGCACCTGGGTGGCTCAGTGGGTTAAAGCCTCTGCCTTCAGCTCCAGTCATGATCCGAGGGTCCTGGGATTGAGCCCGGCATCCGGCTCTCTGCTCTGTGGTCAGTGGGGAGCCTGCTTCCACCTCTCTCTCTCTCTGCCTGCCTCTCTGCCTACTTGTGATCTCTGTCTGTCAAATAAATGAATAAATAAAGCTTAAAAAAAAAGAATGTCATTAATTATTAATGTAAATATTGTTAGAGATAAACTTTTTAATATCTTCTTTTCTTTCTTTTTTTTTTTTTTTTTAGTCTCCTAAGCCCTAAGAAGTAGAATGTTCTATGGACACCGTTGGCGATTCTGCGCTGCTAAAAATGCTTCCCAACTTCTATCTTCAAAAAGTCAATTCATGAGCCTCTGGTGGCTAATATATTATAAAGAAGGTAGAGCTGTGAGCACAGATGATGGTAGTCATGGTTTCCAGGTGGTTGCAGATTGTTTGATTGGCAACTGTCACCATCCAGGAATGATAAGGACACTGAACTCTTTCTAGATCACTTAGGAGGGTATAACATGAAGCCTTTTATAGTTACCATCAGTGTAATCTTATTTTTAAGAGCATTTGGAGTGGCATCATAATGGAAGCTCTATTTCAGAATGTTGCCTTAATATAATATCTAATTGACTAAATGCATTTCAGCATTTTAGTCACTGTCATTATTGTAAATTCCAATGATAAGCAATGATTAGTTAGGGAGATGTGTTTGCCTTGGGAGAATAAAAGCATTTTGCTCTGATTTCTAAAGGGGTTCTGCCAAGAAGTCATAAACACACTCACCAATGATCTGACTTTTCTGATGGTTTCAGTAGATAAACGTACCTGAGGTGGTCTGCTGACAGAGTAAGAAGGAATCCTGAGATCCTATCATTTCTACCACTACATTTCAGTCGCTTTTATGGCTCCTAGAATAAGTCTGGCTCCTCATAACCATCAGGATAAAAAACACAATTTCCTACAAAAGCTCTGTTCTCCAGTCCTCCCTCAGCCTCTCTGTCTGCAGCTCTCCTGGGCTTCCTGCAGACCCGAAATCAGAAGGATTTCTCACTTTGCAAACTCCACTGACCATGCTCCTTCTGCCTAAGAAGAAAGTGTCCTTGGTGCCATCAAAGCTTTCTGTTCCTTAGCCCTTAAAAATAACAGCAATTTTTATTTATAGTTGTAATATTTATAATCTAATTTTAAAGTCATTTATTCATATTTGCCTTCCCTAGCTCTGAAGATAAACTCAATGAAGGCAGGAATATTGTCTTATTCCTGTTTCATTTTTCATCCTTGGGACATGTTATTGTGTCTCAGCGCATAATAGGCATTCAGTAGATGTTTGCTGAAACTCCATTTGCCAAATCCAGTTGTTCACAATTAGCTCTAGTGACACGTGCTCTGGGAAGTCTTCCCTGACACTGAAATCCCCGTGCGTACCTGCTAGCACTCATACTTCTTCCCATGACAGTACTCACACCCGATCAGGGCCACCCACCCATTCCCCATCTTGACGCCTGGGACTTGGTCTGTACGTGTACCCCAATATTTCACACTCTGCCTGGTAAAACAGCAGACACTGGCGTGTTTGCTGAATGTTAACTGGGATATTATTTTGGAGAAAAATATAACCATTGCTACAGTTATTGGAAGATACCACTTTCCATCTCTCCCCATCAACTAACATAGAACGAATTTTAACTTGGGACAGTTTAATAAACTTCATACAAGCAGTAAATCATCTTTAACCCATGGCCTTAGTACTACAACAGAATGAATGTCTGATGTAAAGGAACTCTCGACAGTTCCCTTGATACCAGACCGTGGATTTCACTCCGCTGAGTGTGCGGTTTGACGGCAGTGCTGTTTGACTTGCTACGGACAGTTCACCAGGACTGGAAAAAGGTCCTGAAGTGGGAGGAGGACCATCAAGAACAGATTCAAGTTTCCGGAGTCCTGGTGGACAGCTCAGGGAAGAGTTATACAAGCTGTAAACCACAGCTGCTGATAGAATCACAGTGTGAGCCCCATACGTATTGTAAATTGTTAGTACCACATATTTAAAAAGTAAGGATAAGAAAGTTTAGTTTAAAAATATCTTTTATATGTTCACAGCAGCAATGGCCACAGTCGCCAAACTGTGGAAAGAACCAAAATGCCCTTCAACGAACGAATGGATAAGGAAGATGTGGTCCATAGACACAATGGACTATTATGCCTCCATCAGAAAGGAAGAATTCCCAACTTTTGTATCAACATGGACAGGACTGGAAGAGATTATGCCAAGTGAAATAAGTCAAGCAGAGGGACTCAATTATCATATGGTCTTACTTATTTGTGGAGCATAACAAATAACATGGAGGACATGGGGAGATGGAGAGGAGAAGGGAGTTGAGGGAAATTGGAAGGGAAGTTGAACCATGAGAGACTATGGACTCTGAGAAACAATCTGAGGGTTTTGAAGGGGTGGGGGTGGGAGGTTGGGGGAGCCTGGTTGTGGGTATTATGGAGGGCACGTATTGCATGGAGCACTGGGTATAGTGCATAAACAATGAATTCTGTTACACTGAAATTAAGTAAATAAAAAAAGTTTAAAAATATTTTTTATATAACCCATTACCAAAATATCACTTTAATACATATGCAACATAAAACATTAATGATGAGACATGTTTTTCTTTTTTTGTATTATTTTTAAAAATCTGGTGTGTATTTTATACTAATCAGCATATCTCAATTCAAAAACTAAATTTTCTTTGTAAATATTTGATCTCTATTTTGATTTCATAAAATTTACATTCCAAGAGTAGATGCTCATACCCAACTCATGCTAAATATACTCAGAAGTTTTCCAGTGACTGAATTGTGTATCCGTATTTTATTTGAAATTAATTAAAATTAAATAAAATTAAATATTGCTTCTCAGTTGTGCTGAGCACATTTCCAGTGCTCCATAGCTCCAGGGGGCAAGTTTCTACCACAGTGGACAGTGCACGTGTAAACCATAAGAAGAACCAGTGTGTCCAGAACATAGGAAACTGACTAAAGTACACAGATGGTGAGCAGATCTACCACCTGAATTTTCTTCCTGTTCACACGTGTCCCAACACTTAGGTTTCTGCAACTTATTGTCTTACCTTGAGACTAGAGATGTGATGCTACTTAACCCACTATCACCCTATCCTAGACTTTGATGAGTAAATAAACGTTTCTACCCATCTAACTCCAATCTAAAATGAAAACCATTTGGACAATACGACATCCAATGAACATTTACTGATTCTTTTTTTTTTTTAGTGTGAAGATGCTAGTACCAGTTCTGTTCTAAATACAGAGACCAGGGGCGCCTGGGTGGCTCAGTGGGTTAAAGCCTCTGCCTTCGGCTCAGGTCATGATCTCAGGGTCCTGGGATGGAGCCCCGAGTCGAGCTCTCTGCTCGGCAGGGAGCCTGCTTCCTCCTCTCTCTCTCTGCCTGCCTCTCTGCCTACTTGTGATCCTGGTCTGTCAAATAAATGAATGAATGAATGAATGAATGAATAGATAAATAAATAAATAGATAAATAGATGAGTAAAAAGACAGATAAATAGATAGATAAATAAATAGATAGGTAAATAAATAGATAAATAAATAAATAGATA
>ML103110.1:20575-69355 GCA_003697995.1 Taxidea taxus jeffersonii
ATAGATAGATAGATAGATAGATAGATAGATAGATAGATAGATAGATAGATACAGAGACCAGGAAGGCCGGTGGCTGAGGATAGTGAGGCCTGTTGAGTACCCTTCATGTAACTAAATTGTATTCTATATTACAATACCTCTGATGAGTAGCTTATCTTTGTTTAAAAAAAAAGATTTTATCTATTTATTTATTTGACCTAGAGAGAAAGAGAGACCACAAGTAGGCAGAACATCAGGCAGAGACAGAAGGGGAAGCAGGTTCCCCACTGAGCAGAAGCCTGATGCAGGGCTCGATCCCAGGACCCTGAGATCATGACCTGAGCTGAAGTCAGAGGCTTAATCCACTGAGCCACCCAGGTGCCCCAGTAGCTTATCTTTCAAAGCTAATTGGAGTAACCACCAAATTGCCTTTTCACTTACTTTCCCCTATATTTCAAAAATGAAACTGGGACAGGATGAAAACCTCATAAATATCACAGCTGTCAATTCAGAGGCCATTTCTTTGTTTCCAACAGTTATTTAATGTATCTTAATGGTGAAATAGAAAAAAAATAAGCATTTTAATACATCAGTTTAATATATCAGTTCAAATTATGAATATTTTGGAGGGTATTTGGCTGGGACAATTGTGGAAACATGTAAGCTACCGAACTACCCACCCCTGAAGATGCATATCTTTCCCCTAAATATACAACTAAAGCGTAAATTACTGTCATATAGCTATTTGGAAAGAGTGAATATTGAATGCCTGCAATTATAATTGTATTTGTAAAGAAATTTAGGATGCTTAGCCTTTGATAGTGGATTTTTGTGACTTTACCAAAGAATTGCCAAAAAAAAAAAACAAACCAAAAAACCCCAACCCCACACTTTGAATAAATGGGGCAATTATTTTAAATGCATTCATCAATTCTTGCTTAAACCATTTGCCACTTAAATTTTCATTCCTTTCTGTGAGTTCCTCACTGTACTTTCCATCAAAGGTTTCAATGAGCATATACTGTCTTTCATTTCTTTGTAACTTTCTATATCTACGAATCTCATTTTTTAAAATAATACTATTTTCTGAAAGCATAGTCCATGACATTTTTTTTTCTTCTCCTTGTTCCATATCAAATCATTTTCAGGTATATAATGATTAATCAGATTCACAAATTACTGACTCATTTGGTTGGGATTTCTCTATATGGAATTGCGGGTAAAGAACATTTTATCTGAGTTGTTTATGTGTAAGTAAGTTTGCGCTTGACAATTTAACCTGGAGATTTTTGAGTGAAGATGGCATCTGAAATACATTCAATTTCTGTGTCCCTAAAGATCTCTATCACAAACCATAGTTTTTTTCTAATATGAAACATTGTAATAAAATATAAAAAAGAATCTTCACAGCAAATGTAGCATGTTGATTCATGCAAGCCCAATGCTAAAATACCTATATTGTTTAGTGTTTGGAGAACTAAATGTGTCAGTAGGCTGCATTAATTAGATTAACGTTTCCCAGACAAAAAGAATACCAGTGTCCCCAAAGCTCATGAGGTCTGAAAGGGCTCATTTACTGACTCAGCAGAGAATGGAAATGAAACTCTGCTTAACTTCACAGGCATTAGCATTTTATGTGGATGCATGTTTATCTCAAGTATTAGACCTAAATAATATAAAACAAAAATTATATAAATTCTGCAAGATGGCAGAAAAGATATTTGTAAACTCACTTCAGAAAGGATTTAGTAAGAATATAGCAAGTTAGGAAGGCAGCTAGAATTTGAATTTTCTGTTATAAGAATTTTATGTTATAAGAAACTTTTTATAATATATTAGGACTGATAATTTTCTTAACTTTTATAGTTACTTGCCCTTTCATTTGGGGGAGAGGCGATAGTTTATAAAAGAGCAATCAGTATAATACCTCAGTGAAATGTATACACCTAATCCTACATAAGTATGAACTGGGAGCCCTGGGGGGGGAACCTTTTTTTAAAGGACTTAAAGTAAGATTCACTCATTTCACCATTCCTACAAAAGTATTAAGCAAATCTAGCATTGTGAGCATAAATCATCTCAGAAGACAGAGTCAATATGCTTATCATGACTAGAAGAAACACTGTATAAAACTATCTAAATATATTCCCTCAAAATCTAATTTTTAACCCTTTTTCTCTTTGCATTTCTTTTTAGCAAATTCCATTGACCTATCTTTAATTTCACCAATTTCAGCTCTTCAGCTATGTTGAGACAAATAGTGAGCCAGTTGAAAGGATCCTTCATCTCTGTTACTGTGTTTTCTGCTTCTAGTATTTCCATTTGCTTCTTTCTATACTCTTCTTTCTGGTAAAATCATCAATATGATCTTGTATGCCATTCACATGTATATTTTACTACTTTGAACATACTAATCACTGTAATCATAAACTCTCTGTTAGACTGTTCTAAGAGTGGTGTCATACCCACGTCTGCTTCTGATGACCCTTTTCTCTTGACAATGTGTCACTTCTCGTAATTTATATATCTCGTATTTTTATATATCCCCCTGGGTGAGCAGGGGGAGAGTTACTGGGTATCAGCCATCTTATGTGGGACAGTGAAGACTGAGATGAACTGTTTTTATTACTGCAAACAGGCATGGCATACTGTTCCTTCTGCTGGCCCCTCAGTGCAGGATTTGAATAATCAAATTATACGTTACAGGATTTGAAGTTTCATTCTTTTTCTGGTTACTTGCAGTAATGTCAAATTCATCTAGCATTTTCTTGTGTTTAGGGTGGGATTCAGTTAGCTAGACCATTTTTTCCCCCCTGATGCTGATCCCATGCTCAGCCTCATCTTCTGTGATTTCTCTGTGCCTTTCACAGAGCACTCATGCACACATGTTCGTTGTTTCATGTTCCTTTTTGCCCTGGTGAGTGGAATTAATGTTGGATCCTTGACTCTGTTATTTTTATGAACCCTTCATCTTCAACAAGCACCATGTGCCTAAACCCCAGATGGAAGCATTTTGATGGCTACCCATAATTTGGAGCAAAGTAATATTTACTACCTCATTTACTTGCTTTTATTTCTATCTGACAAATTAATCTTAAACCAACATGAAACAGCTATAATACAGGTCCTCAGATATGGAAAGAGAGAGCCAAAGGAGACTGAGATAGATTGTGGAAAGAAAAACTGAAAAAACAACTATCATTAAGGTCAGAGCAATTTTACATGCATTTTAAAAAGGATTTTATTTATTTTAGAGAGAGAGAGAGAGAGAGCGCATATGTGAGCGCATAGGTGTCGAGGGGCAGAAGGAAAGGGAGAGAGAATCTCAAGCAGACTCCATGCAGAACATAGAGCCTGACATGGGGCTTGATCCCATGACCCTGAGATCATGACCTGAGCTCAAATCAAGAGTCGGATGCTCAACTGACTGAGCCACCCAGGTGTCCCTTTATATACATTTTTTTAAAAATTTTTACTCTTCATTTTTTTAAAAGATTTTATTTATTTATTTGACAGAGAGAGCACAAGCAGGGGGAGCAGCAGGCAGAGGGAGAAGCAGACTCCCAGCTGAGCAGGGAGTCCAATACGGGCCTGGATCCCAGGACCCTGACATGATGACCTGAGCCGAAGGCAGATGCTTAACTGGCTGAGGCACCCAGGCCTCTGTATACATTTTTTTTTTTTTAATAGCATAAGCAGAAGGAATCTTACTTGCATTTCCTTCTTTTTCCTACTGTGAAATTGATAGTATTAAAAATTAAGTTAAGTGGGGGCGCCTGGGTGGCTCATTTGGTTAAGTGTCTGACTCTTGGTTTTGGCTCAGGTCATGATCTAGGGTACTGAGATTGAGGCTCTGGGCTCAGCAGGGAATCTGCTTGAGATTCTCTCTCTCCCTCTGCCACCCCACCCTATTCTTTCCCTCTCTCTCAAATAAATAAATAGGTCTTTTTAAAAAATAAAGGTTAAATGTCCAAACTACAAACAAATCATCCTGCATTTATCTCACTGTTTTAGAGTATTTATGCCATCGCTGTCTCCAGTTTCCCTGGTAGGGACTGGACTGGCAGCCTAGTTTGGTTTTCTCAGATGATAAGTGATTAGAATCTTGGTGCTAATATTTCTAGGATGATTGAAAAGCCCCTTCAAGTGCTGTTTACCTTGAAGGTTAGAAAAAACATACTAGACCAGAGAAAACAGGTCAAACCCATGTTCTTCTTTCCTTTGTGAAGAAGGGATTTCTGTGGCCTACATACGTCGAGGGTAAATGACGATTTTAAAATGACAGTAATATCACTGATCACTCAGTAAATTGTCTTAACCTCGGGCAAGAAAGGAAATTCCTCAGATCTAATTGTTTTCAGCTCTAACCTCAGGCCTTTGGAGCCCCTAATAAAGAGAACAGAGCTCTGCAAGAGGTTGTGGAAATCTGAAGGGTGGCCACCATCATCAGCAGAAAGCCAAGGTTCCTTCTCTTCCTGAGGAGCACAGAGAAGCTAGAAGCTCTGGCTTCACAGAGTCAGGAACAGGCAGCGAGAGACCAGCTCACAATTTCCAGGGCTCGCAAAGTAGCAGAATTCTGTTCACAAAAGTCCAGTAAGATTTTGGGTCTGATTCCAATGCAGCATTAAATGCTGTCTGCAAAGGCTAGCTTTGAGAAATGTGAGAGAAATTTAGTCCAGTGATCATGTTTTCAAGACAGCCCAAGGAAGGGATGGGAATAAAACCCAGAGAATATTACAGAGGCTAAAAATAAGACAGCAGGCTGCTTGCTATGTGTTCTACGCCTGATCAGTAGATACAGAACCTGTAAATTGTGTATCAACTGCATTTGATCCTGAAACTTCATTGTCAATTCTATTACATGCACTTGGCATTGTGGATATGTTTTGTAGTATGGATTCTTTGTTTAGTTTGTTGACGGAAGTTTGTTGAAAAGAATCGAGAGAAGGGAAGAAGAAGGGGGAGCATCAAAAGAGGGAGGGGAGCAAGAATTACATTAATTACAGCTTAGTGCCACTGTGCACAGGACAGAGAACACACCGCTGCTGGGCATGTACATTCAGCATGTAGGAAGAGCCTGGATCTAAAGTCAGGCTCCATCACTTCACTCGTTTTGAGACCTTCAACTTAAGTAATGTCCAGTAAAACAGTCATGTCCCCCTGGCATTCTGAGTAACAGACCAGGTACATGTCAGGTCCAACTTTCACCACGCACCTGACGCACAGTTAGGACTAACTAGATGCTATTAAAAGCCAAAGTCCAGCCAAGTAAGACCTACTTAAGGAATCAGCAACCAGCAAGACGTACTCAGAAAAAGGGAACCAGCCAAGTGCACTCCACATCCTGAGAGAAAAGACTGAAAAGGAGACATGAGAGATAATAGAGGAAAATCTTGTTTTTTTCAGAGTTTCTAAGATTCAACTTTTATGCTATTTCCCTAGTTAAGTTAAACGTAGTTAAACTATTCCCTAGTGTTCTGAAATGATGAATGTCCTCTTCAGTAGCTTAGCTGGACCCTCCATGCATTTACCCGCTGCAGTTCTGCCTCTTTCTGAGTTTTTCACCCAACCCTTTGCCCACAGCACGGAGTTTGGTGATTCAGTCATGTTCTTCCCTCTATTCAGCTGATTGACAGCCAATTCAAATTCCATTTCCTACCTCCGTGCTGAGTGAAACAGGAAGAATACTGATGCGTTAGCACCATTGCTCCAGGAGTGCTAGTCATCAGATTAGACCTAATGGCTCCACATATTCTCATTTCTCCATCTTTCGCAGCCAGCAATATCTGAAAACTAAAATAGCAAAAATAACAACTGACATGGATGAAAGTAACTGAATTTGGGCTTGGAAAAATTGCAGAGTCAATTGTGGCTAGGCAGCTAAGATGAGAGAGAGAGAGAGAGTGAGAGTATGAGTGTGCACGTGTGCATGCACACGGGTGCACACAGGTGTATAAATTTTCTAAGGCAAATGACTTGGTTGTGCAAAACACAAGCTGGCAGCAGAAATCAAGCCCCTCAGAGATTGTTTTAGTAGCAACGTCTAATACTGGAAGGTACTCCTTGAGAATTGGGAACTTACTGGCAGTACGTGTGTGCAGCCACCCCACTTCTATGTGAACCTCAGATGCTGAGCAATCAGGATTTCTGTTCTGGGAGAGTATTCAAAGATGTACCTTCTCTGCAGGGGGCTTACCTGCATCTCTCTCTCTCTCAGGTGTATTGGAAGAATGAGTAGCAATATATCACCTCATGGAGTATGGTGGTGAATGTAATTTCAAGCTACAAAATTATTTTGTTAAATATACATCTTGTCCAGGGTCAGGGCGGCTAGGGGGTAAAATGGAGATGGAGCTGGATCAGGGAGACAGGGAGAGAGGGAGACCTTGTCTAGGAGCATTTCCTACAGCATGGCAGCCAGGTTCCCTCTCAGGTTCTCCTGTGTCCCCTCTTTCTGATTTGCCTTTTTATTAGGCTCACATAAAAGTGGGCTTTGCTTATTAATATGCTTCTAAAGATAATTATCTGACCATCTTCATATTCTGGGTTCCCCCCAGAATATGGATGTCTAATAGGAAAAAACTAAAAGATTTTGTAAATGTAAAAAAAAAAAAAAAAAAAAGTCACACTTGACTTTTAGGAATTGATATCATTACTGGTTTCTCACTTTGCCAGTCTGTTTACTTCTTCATTTCCTTGACATTCACGTTTGCATTAATCCTGACATCACTGCATCCCCTATTTCCCGAGAGCCTCTCCCATCATCATGCCAAGCTCCAGCTGTCCTATACCAGTGGCTGCCTTTCTTCCAAAAGTTCACGCTACACCACTTCACCTTTATGAAAGACCTACATTAGCACCTATGTCCAGGAACTGAAAGAAATCTGAAGATTTTTGCTTTTAGTAAAAAAGGCAACAAAACAAAACTAGCATTGAGTGTTGGTTCTGCAGAGAGCCCTTCTGGGGCAGTGCGCACCCTGGAGCCGTGGGAGTGCCCCCTGCCCCCAACTCCTCCACCAGAACTACACTGCATCACAAGCATCCACCAGGGCTCTGAGCCTTTCCTCAATTCATTGTGTGGATCCATTGGCCAGATGTGTCCTTGCCTATCAGAAATGCCTAAGAAAGTTATGTTTTAGGTCTGGGAATGCTCAAAAATTTCTCCATATAAATTATCACCTCTTCACTCACACCATTTCAACTTATAAAAGTTTTCACAGGAATGCTCCATTTTCAGAAAGTGGAGGAAATCTGTGTCTATTATTTCCTTCAGGCCTGGCTTCCACAATAGAACACCCTTGCTGTTACCGGTGTGCATTATGAAATGTACAAGAGTGTACCCTGCATGCTCCTGCACTCCCCGGGATACAGGCTAGGGCTGCGCTCATCCTCGCACCTGCTGGCCTGGCTCCCCCCAGGACCAGAATTTGCCCCTTCTGCTCCTGCCCTTTTCTCCAGAGGGTACTCTTATTAAGTCACCTGCATAGGTATTTCCCTCTCAAGCTTATCACCCCATTACCTGACCTCAGTACGTAACTGTTAGAAGATTTTAAAATGTAAAAATGTGTGCATCTCAGAATTGAAGAAATAGGATACTTAACTTTCTAGGACTCAATTTCCTTATCTGTAATTTGGGAATAATGATAGCTTCTAGCTCATCTAATTGTTAGAAATATTGCATTAATAACATATGTAAAGCCATACAGTATGTAGGCTGTAGCACTTCAATGAAGACATGTGTTTTACTTGTAGTAGTCAAATTATTATATGTGAATTTACTGAAATTTGGTTTAAAATTCATTCCTTACCCAGCATGGAATAAATGGTTTTCTTTAAATTTACCCCGAATTCAAATATATTTGTACTCATTTCCCTAATATCATCTTTTATTCTACTTCAAATTGTGATGGGACCATTTTAAAATAAGTAAAATTTGTTGAGGTACTAGTCCTGGGTAAAGAAATAAGGATTCAGGGGGTACCTGGGTGGTTCAGTGGGTTAAGCCTCTGCCTTTGGCTCGGGTCATAATTTCAGGGTCCTGGGATGGAGCCCCGCATCAGGCTCTCTGCTCTGTAGGGAGCCTGCTTCCCCTTTCTCTGCCTGCCTCTCTGCCTACCTGTGATCTCTTTCTCTGTCAAATAAATTTAAAAATCTTAAAAAAAAAAAAAAAGAAGGAAGGATTCAGGCAGTAGTTACATCTGACACACACATTTTGCCACCTTGCCTCCTGGATTAGAAATGTCAGTGTTTCCAATAGGATTTGGAGTCTCCTTAAAATTTGGGAGCACTGCCCTCCTTGGTTACCCCAATGACAACCCAGAGAAGAAGTCAGGTGCCCAAATGGGAGCCTCTTTTGGAAAACCTAAGAACCTTCCTTCCCCTGAGACACAATTTCTCACATTCATAGTCTTTGCCTTCCTTACCATAGGTGCCAACAGCATTTCTGTTTAAAATTAACATGCAAATTGCACTTGTAGGTGTTTACCCAAAGGATACAAAAATACGAATTCAAAGGGACACATGCATCCCGATGTGTAATGGGAGCATTATCTATAATAGCCGAACAACAGAACAGCCATGTCCGTTAATTGATGAATGGATAAAATTGAGGTGCTCTATATATACTTAGATATATAAATATAGATATATATATAGATATAGATATAGATATATAATGGAATATTACTCAGCCATCAAGAAGAATAAAATCGTGCCATTTGCAACAATGGGGATGGAGCTAGAGTATTATGCTAGGTGAAATAAGTCAGTCAATGAAAGGCAAGTACAGTATGATTTCACTCATATGTGGAATTTCAGAAACAAACAGATGAACATATGGAAAAAAGGGAGAGAGGCAAACCCAAAAACAGACTCTAATCTATAGAGAATACACTGATGGTTACCAGAGGGGTAGAGATGAGGGTTTGGGGAAATGGGCAATGGGAATGAAGGAGGGCACCTGTGATGAGCACGGGGTGATGTATGAAAGTGCTGAGTCACTGTATTGTACACCTGACACTAATATTACACTGTGTGTTAACTAACAGGAATTTAAATTAAAAACTGAAGAATAAAGAAATAAATGAAATAAAATTAACATGCAAAAATCAGTAGCCTTCATATATACAGCAGTAATTTAATTAAAACATACAATACTAGAGAAACCCCTATTTAAAATCACAACAAAGAATAAACTTAAGAACTGTTTAAAACTGGGATGCCTGGGTGGCTCAGTCACTTAAGCAGCTGCCTCTGGCTCAGGTCACGTGGGATGGAGTCCTGCACTGGGCTCCTTGCTCAGCAGGGAATCTGTTTCTTCCTCTGCCTGCCACTCTCCCTGCCTGTGCTCTCTCTCACTCTCTCTCTCTCTAACAAATAAATAAAATCTTTGGGGGAAAAAAAAGGAATTCTTTAAAATTTATATAAGGAATAACCAAAACAATACTGAGAGATACAAACGTAGACCCAAACAAAAAGAATGATGTCCCTTATTCTTGGATAGGATCACATATTATAAATATGTTAATTCCCTTCATGTTTCATGCTTACTTATATGTAAAGATACAAATAAGCTTTTGCCTTTCAGAGTTAAAACATTTATCTGAAAGTTCTTATTAAAAAAGCACATGAAAACAGCCAAGAAAATACTAAAAATAAATATTAAAAAAAACCTAGGAGAGGTGACTGACCCTATCAGAAATTAAAGCATGTGATAACGACCTCTGTAATTAAAAGTGTGGTACTGGAGTAAAACAGAAAACAGACCAGTGGAATTGAATACAAAGCCTAGAAATAGGGTGAAAAATCTGATATGTGAGAAAAGTGAAATATTTCAAATGACTGGGGCAAAGATAGACTTTATAAAAAATGGACAAATGGTGCTCAAACAACCAAGTAGCTATTTAGAAAAAGGTTAAGACTGGGGGCGCCTCACTGGCTTAGTCAGTTAGGCATCTAATTGGGCTCAGGTCATGATTCTGGGGTTCTGGGATCAAGCCCTGTGCTGGGCTCCCAGCTCAGCAGGTCTGATGCGACATGCCAACTTCTAATCCCAAATGGGTTAGAGACTTAAGTGTTGAAACACATTGCGTAGGTATCAGAAAAAGGATATGGACAGATTTCTTACTAACATAAAGAGAATGTTTTCCAGATGATACTCATCCAAAGTCAGTAAAGACTGATAACATTTGACTCCAAAAAAAGGGGCCTTGGTAAACTCTCCATAAAGTCAAAAGGGAAGGCACAAGTTACATAATGGGAGAAAATATCTGCCACACACACCACAGACAAAAGACAAAAGACTAATATCCATGATATATAAAAGACTTGTAAAAATGGAAGGACTGGGGTGCCTGAGTGGCTCGGTGGGTTAAGCCTCTGCCTTCTGCTCATGTCATGATCTCAGGGTCCTGGGATCGAGTCCTGCATCGGGCTCTCATCTCGGCAGGGAGCCTGCTTCCTCCTCTCTCTCTGCCTGCCTCTCTGCCTACTTGTGGTATCTGTCTGTCAAATAAAAAATAATGGAAGGACTAAGTACCAAAAGTCCAATAGGAAAATGTGAAAAGGACATGAACAAAGAATTCCAAAATGTGTGTAAAATAAAATATTTAAACTTGCTCATAATTTATTAATCAATTAAGACAAGGTTGAGCTGTTGTTTTTCACCCACTACCACACTGACAAAGATTAAAAAGAGTGACAACACATTCTGTTAGGGGGCCTGGAGGGAGATGAGCAATTTCATACCACAGGTAGAAAATACACACTTTCTGGAGAGGTTTTACTGACACCTAATATGAACTTAATTTCTGATCTAGCAATCCCACTCTTAGATCTCTCCTCTGAAAGTTTACCCCACAAAACCTAAAATACACATGTATAAGGTCACTTATTATATCACTACTTATAATATTGGGAACGACTAAATGCACAGACCTAAGAGAATAGTGGAATAAAGTATAGTACATTCATGCCAGAGACTGTGCAGCCGTAATTAAAACTTTTTTTTTCTCCCGAATGAACAAAAATATTTTCTCAATCTATCACCTTTTATTTTAATATCATTACCTTGATGCTTATTATTTTTTGTGTATTTAAAATATCATGTAAATAACCAGACTGTTTCAAAAGCTTCTCTGTCAAAAGCTAAGGATGTTCTTCTGGTGCATCACCTTCTTTATCTTTCAACAAAGCAACATCATTCATTGGAGAGGTTATTTACAATTAAGATATTTGGGAACTTGGAATCTCATAAAATCTATTCTATAAGGTAAATTTTTCTTAAAATTTCTGAAAGTGGAATATTCTCCCCAAATCCCTAAAGTGAATGTTGACACAACTTTTCTATCCATTTCCCATTTCCCAAGTCATCTCTGCTAGAAATTGGAAGTAGGTAAAAGTTGGCCTTTATACTCCAAAATTTTATGCAAAAGCCAACGGATCAAATTTTTAGCTCCATGAAGAGCTGGTCATTATTTTATAAGCCCTTTAAAAATTAGCGTCTGCAAACATCATATGCAAAGTATAATAAGAATCTAAGCTATTTAAAGATGTGTATATGGATCTGAAGTCCTGAACAATGGGGTTTGATACCTATCATCTTTAGATGACTTTGTAGCTTGTAATGATAACATCCACAGTTAAATGGCACTTGCATTTATTTCATTCTTAGCCAAAAGCAGGGATGAAACTTATTAGAGATGGTAAACATACACTATGGTGCAAAGATCTTTTTCATTCACTGGGGTCTGAAGATTGGATTCACTGCATGCAGTAACTGTTCTCCAGCTATGTAAAACAGCACACTAGCCTAGAATGCCAACAAGGACAGGGTTTTGTATGCAAAAGCAAGTAGTAAAAGCCCTAGTTGCAAAAGTAGTTTATTTTATTTTATTTTTTTAAAGATTTTTTTTACTTATTTATTTGACAGAGAAAGACACAGTCATAGAGGGAACACAAGCAAGAGGAGTGGGAGAGGGAGAAACAGGCCTCCTGCTGAGCAAGGAGCCTGATGAGGGACTAGATCCCAGGACTCTGGCATCATGACCTGAGCCTAGGGCAGACACTTAATGACTGAGCCACCCTGGCACTCCTCAAAGAGCAGTTTAAAGCACATAATACCTCTAGGTGTACTTATTCAGGGCAAGCCATCATAGGATGATGGCAATTTTAAATATGACAATGACTTTAAAGCATGTTGCCATTATTATTATTTTTTTACAGTTTCCTCATTATTTTTTTTTTAAGATTTTATTTATTTGAGAGAAAGAGCATGCACACAAATAGGGGGAAGGAGCAGAGGGAGAGGGAGAGGCAGACTCACCGCTGAGCATGGAGCCCGAAAGGGAACTCAATCCCCAGGACCCTGGAGTCATGACCTGAGTCAAAGGCAGATGCTTAAGTAGCTGAGCCACCATTATTCTTTTTTTTTAGCTTTTATTAGTTCATATGACAAATCATAACTAAATTTTTAGTTGTTTCTCACTTTTAAAATATTTATACTTCTTTTACAATCAAGAATCTTTGGGGACATACATCAAAGTATTTTTGTTAGTTCTCAGTGAAGAAGAAAATGAAAATAAATGAAAGCATCTGTCACTTGGAAACTATTTTCCAAGTAGGAAACTATTGTTATAGTAGTAGGAAACTACTATAGTATAGTATATAGTATAGTATATATAGTATATATATAGGAAACTATTTCCTACTTAGCACTCATTTTGAGAAAAGTGTCAACAGCATTCAAACATTCACAGTAATTGCTGAGCCATCAGTACCGTCAGAGCTTTCAAAGGAAGCTCATAGCAAAAACAAACGAAAAAATTAAGCCCATAGCTATTTCCTATTTAAGGGGGAAAACAAGTTTTGTTGGGGGCACCTGGGTGGCTCAGTTGGTTGAGCATCTGACTTTTGATTTTGGCCCAGGTCATGATCTCAGGGTTAAGAGCCCCATGTTGGGCTCCACACTCAGCATGGAGTCTGCTCGAGGTTCTCTCTCTTCCTCTCCCTTTGCCCCTCCCCACTCAAGTAAAAGAAATAAATAATTTTATTATTTTTTTTAAGTTTTCTTATAGCTGCATAGGCTGTAGTCTTTTTTTTTTTTTTTTAGGCTGTAGTCTTTATTAAAAAAAAAAAAAAGAGAGAAAAGCATTGTCTTGTAGCAGTTAAAGATTATTCTCTTTAACTAAATGTTTCAACTTTATGGACCTTAGTCAAAGTCCTCTGCAGCTGTTTACCAGCAGAGTAGAGAAGGGTGTAGCTTCATTTGATACCTCCCAGTTGCAAGCCTCTGCTAGACTCAAAACAAGAACCAAAGTGTCTTCTTAAAGACAGAATTTATAGCTCAAGCATGCAGGAGTCTTAATTATCTAAAAGGAAGAAAGAAAAAAAAAAAACAACAACAACAAGGATCTCAGGCTCTAAGTTGTGTTTTCCTTTAACACATTACATGATTTCCAGAAGTTATAGTGTAGTAAGTAAAAAGGAAAGTGGTACAAGCACAGGAATAGCTAAAGTTTTACCCAACAGATAATATAATTTATACATCTATAACATATAATTTATATATCTATACACACACATATACAGGATTGATGATGAACTATCAGAGCTTAAGGAAAAGTTTATTTTATCAAAAGGTGTTTCTTTTTAAAAAAGATTTTAAAAAATATTACTTTGCTTTGTCATGATAATGCTATCTGTAAGCAAATAGAAGCAGCCAATGCATTAAAGATACAGTAACAGAATCACCTTTAGGGTACATTCATGAGGGAGTAAAATCTCCCTTTAAGATACATTTATATGGTATCAGATTTATTCAGTTCCTTACTGACTAAAGACAACAATGTAAAACTTCCAATTGTCATAAAATAAATATACTTTCAATAAATTCATTTTATTTCATAGCAACATATATTTAATTTGTCCTTGTGAAATAACAATTATTGCACTGGCAAATTACCAACAAGACATGAATGCTATCCAAAGATTTGATCCATTACAATTGTCTAAGAACATGGAAAAATAAATCACAATAGGGTGTCTATCTTTTAACATTTCTAAAGCTATTTTTAAAATCTCTAAAAGGGGTTAAGTAGTCATTGTCGATGTGTTTTTGAAGATGATGACATAATAATGTAAATAAAAGATTTTTAGAAAGTTTAAAGCACAATACAAATATATATCTACCTCTAACTCTATCTCCCAATTCCTGTCTGGAGGTCCAGGTTTGATACAAGTTTTGGACAAATTAACATTGACCTCTCATTATACAGTATGTGTATTAATTAAAACATACATAAACAAATTAGGGAAATAATACAGTCTCTAGTATCAACTTTATGGACGCTGACCTAGGAGTGTCCTTCTAGGTCTAGCGACCTATGACATTGTTCCATAATCTGGATTCTTTCTGGCACTGCTGTTCTTCTAAGCTTCAGCTAAGCATCCCAACTGTAGAGTTATTATTTCTCATCTTTGGGTTTTTGTACTATTTGCAGATTCTCACTAGCAAATTCTACAAGTTTACTTTATTTAGTATAGTGCCTTTTTTTTTTTTTTAATTTTGGTTTGGAGAAAGGCAGTTTTTCATTATAACTGAACCTAACACTCTTATTAAGTCCCTGAGATGATATTCTAGGATGCTGCCATTTTTAATGGAATTTTATGTTTATAAGGAAATGCTCTCTAATTAGTGCTACTGGACTAGATGTCAATGACTACTTGAAACCCTCGGCTCCATAATCATGCTGGGTCTTGCCATTTTGAAGTACTGAGTCACAGCCTTCCAGGCCAGTCTGCATTTATGTGTAAATTGAAAAAGAAAGAAAATAACCGAAGCAATCATTTTCAAAATATATTTTTTAAAATTTCATATTAGCATTTACCAAATAATAATTATACAGGGAAATGTTAAAACAAATGTGATTATTTTAAAACTAAACACTAATCATTTGGTTCCTTTAAAATATGTCTCAATCTTCCTTTTTACCAACTTAAAAAGGAAAGATGAATTCCCATGTTTGTCCTTCCTCCATCAGAATGCAAGGTTAAATATCATCAGGATCTAAAAATTTAATTACTGAAACAGCCATATGAATTAGTAATAGTTTAATGCTCAAATTTGGAAGTCACGGATAATAGCATCCCCCACCCCCAAATATGATGATTAGAAGCCCACCCTGCTGTGTGCATTTTCAGAGAAGACTATATCAGACAAAGAAAACCATCAACATGAGTCCACAGCAATTATCTAGATCTTTCAGATCCTGGTGAGACTGATTCCAGAGCTAGCAAGCTTTTCTCTCTTCAGGTGAATCTCTCAGGGGTACACAGAACAATGGGTGAGGCTGACTACCAGAAAGAATCTCCTTATTGGACTAGAGTGATTGGACACCCTCACTTTGTTAAAAAGGAAAAGGCTCAACAGATTATTTAAATTAGGTAAACAGGGTTAAGAGAAAGGATCAACACTGGTTTATGCTCAGACTGATAGAGTTAAAAAAAAAACAGGCATACATTTTTTTAAGATTATTTATTTATTTATTTATTTGACAGACAGATCACAAGTAGGCAGAGAGGCAGGCAGAGAGAGAGAGAGAGAGAGATTGAGAGAGGAGGAAGCAGGCTCCCTGCTGAGCAGAGAGCCCGATGCAGGACTGGATCTCAGGACTCCGGGATCATGACCTGAACGGAAGGCAGAGGCTTTAACCCACTGAGCCACCCAGACACCCCAACAGGCATACATTTAAGTGATCTTCTTCTTCCACGAAATTGCAGGGAATTCTGCTCCCTCCCTTCTTTGAAGTTTTCCAGGGGAAAAACACACCAGTATTTTGAAAATGCTGACAGTGAATTCAAACAAATGTGCATATTTTCAAATAATAAAAAATAGACCAATCTCGGCCTAAACCAGACATCTGCTTAAAATTTTTATTAGAGGCAAGAAATAACTATTTATTAATTTCCAGGGCTATGCTATATTCTCTCATTTAGTTGCTATCGAAAAATATGTGAGGTTGCCTACATACTTCCAAATTTATATCAGAAAAAAAGAATAAAAGCTAAGGCTCAGGATGGTTAAGTGACTTAACAAAGTCAGTAAGTACCCAATCTAAATTTCAACTGAACTTCTTTCTTTTTTACCCTCTGATACATGAAAACTCTTTAGCAGTAAAGGATCTTTATTGCAAGTAAAACACCTTTTCGTGCAATCATTGTCACTGTTCTTAGCTTTAAATAAAATTGCACAAATCTGAATTGAATTCCCTTTGCTTCAGCTTCCACCTCTTCTCCTCCCCTTTGTCTCCCTCTTCCCTGAATCCACCCAACCTTGCAGCAGTGTCTCCCAGGGAGCTGTCTCCCTTGCATCTGCCCTCATCTGAACCCTTGAGAGGCTCAGGCAGAAACTTAAGTCTTAAGGAAGTATCTGGCTTCAGGAGGGTACTCAGTCTGTATCACTGGAAAAGCTCACTACTGTGTGTACTTCAAGCTGAGCCAAATGCTTTACTACTTGGGGACTTCACCATTATGGCCTGAAAGTGTACATACTAGAGAGGGCACAAACAGGAAAATAATAAATAGAAAAGAATTACACTAATTCATAGGCCCTTTCTTCATTCTGGGTATTAACCCAGAAACAACATAACACACTGCACATTATAATACCATGTAATTTAGAACACCTACAATATGAAATATCAAGTACATAGAGGATTTTTGTTTGCTTTTTGTTTTTTTTACTTTTTATTCAAATCAGTTATATATTCCAAAGAAAATTCTTGAGGTTTTTGAAAGAGAGTAGAATAGTAAGTTCCTTTCTGGTGATAAAAGATTGGCCCTAAGTGAGGGAGGTTTACAGAAAATGATTTGACCCAGAAAACACTGTCACCTATATTATGTTACCTTTCATGCCCTAGTACAAAGATGTGGCCTTTGGAACTGTGAACTTGGGCAACTTAATCAGAATGTAATTCTCTCATTTATCAAGTGGAAATAATGAAGATTTCTCAGTTTATTATGAAGAATGAAGTGAACTATATTTTCAAAGTCTTTTAAACTCTATCTAGGCACATAGTGGATATTTATTACATTTTAGTCCCCCTTTCTGCTGCACTTATTTTGGGTTCATAGCTAGAATGTAAATTGTTACAGAACTACTTCAAAAACCATTTATTATGTTAAGACTTCAGTATGGATTTGAAAGCATATCACACAGAATAAACATGTTTCCCAATATCATGTATATCTGAAAATTGCATTCATGCTAAGTATAATTTTATGGCTTTTAACCTTCTGTTCAAGTTCATTTTTATGTTAACTAAAATTCTAATTTGAGATCCTAATATATTTCTTCAAATCAAAACCTTAAAAAATCAAATATCCATACTATAAGCCTACTGTTGTGCTGTGAAGTCTACTATAGCTCACTTTGCACTATGACTCCAAACGAACTTGAGTCTGATGTTAGCTACTGCTCTGCTTCACTGGGATTTTCAGATCACAATACTGTATATACTATATATAGATACCTTGTTTAGTATCTAAATTGTAGATCATAAAGTAATGCTTGTGATGGCTTGCTAGTTCCACAGGAATAGACTGTGATGTACACACGGCCCTCTTCCCTCTAACACCATGCAATCTGAATAGGGAGCATCTGAACTCAACTGTGGGCTTATCATGAAAAAGGGTGCCTTTCTCTTAACAAATGCCCCTGAAAGTTTGTGTCTCTCTTTTCTAATTACAATCTAACTCTCTAGGTCCCTTTTTCTGCCCTTACTGAGACAGAATTGAAATACAAAGTTGCCTACATTTAAGGTGTGCCCTGTACTGACATGATACACTACCTCACTGCACCAGGATCCCCAACCTCTACCCCACCCCCACCCCCACTGCATCACATAGTACAGAATGGGATTGCTTCTTAGCTGGTAGACACCACCACAGGTGGTCAAATGGGGACTCAGTCACTTTGTTAAGAACCTTTTTATTTATTTATTTATTTATTTAAAAGATTTTATTTATTTATTTGACAGAGATCACAAGTAGGCAGAGAGGCAGGCAGAGAGAGAGAGGAGGAAGCAGGCTCCCTGCTGAGCATAGAGCCTGATGTGGGGCTCAATCCCAGGACCCTGGGATCATGACCCGAGCCAAATGCAGAGGCTTTAACCCACTGAGCCACACAGGTGCCCCAAGAACCTTTATTTTTTAGAAGATTTTATTTACTGGGGCCCTTGGGTGGCTCAGTTGGTTGTGTCTACTTTTGGCTTAGTTCATGATCCCAGGTTCCTGAGCTCCCTGATCAGTGGGGAGTCTGATCTCCCTCACCCGCTCCCTCTGTCCGCTCATGCTCTCTCCTGCTCACTCTCTCAAATCTTATTTACTTGAGACAGAGAGTGAGAAAGCATAAGCCAGGGAAAGGAGGGGTAGAGGCAGAGGGAGAAGGGAGGATGTCTAAGGGTCTATCGGATTATCTGAGGGCCAACAATATCTCCTGTAACTCTCCACTAGTGAGCTGGCTTTTGTTGCCTGTCCAAGCCAAGCACTTATGTTTCAGTTTCTCTCCTGTGCTCAGTCAGTACAGGCCCACCAGCCTTCCTCTTCTAAGATTTTTGCAGTCTCTTTGGTTATCCACTGTTTCTGGTCTTCTCTTTCTTTGCTGCTGCTTAGTGACACAAAAGTACCTCAGATACTTCATTCTGGGGCTTTGTTTCACTTGGAGCACTGAAAATTTTCTTCTATCCAAGAGTAACTAGAGTCTGCTCTCTTAAGAAGAATGGAATATGGGCACCTGGGTGTCTCAGTCAGTTAAATGGCTGCCTTCAGCTCAGGTCATGATCCCAGGGTCCTGGGATCAAGACCCACATTGGGCTCCTTGCTCAGTGGAGAGCCTGCTTCTCCCTCTCCCTCTGCCTGCTGCTCTGCCTACTTGTGTTCTCTCTCTCTCTCTCTGTCAAATAAATAAATAAAATCTTAAAAAAAAGAAGAATGGAATAAGAAAAAGAAATAAAAGTCATCCAGATTGGTAAGGAAGAAGTAAAACTTTCACTGTTTTCAGATGACATGACACTCTATACAAAACCCTTAAGACTACACCAAAAAACTACTAGAACTGATAAATGGAATCAGTACAGTTGCAGGATACAATATCAAAGTACAGTAATACATTGCATTTCTACACACTAATAAAAAAGCAGCAGAAATAGAAATTAAGAAAATAAACCCATCTACATTTGCACCAAAAAGAATAAAATACTTAGGGATAAACTTAACTTAGCAGGTGAAAGATGTACACTCTGAAAACTCTAAAACACTGAAGAAAGACACTGAAGACAACTCAAACACATGAAAAGACATACTATGCTCATGAATTATAGGAATACACATTGTTAAAATGCCTATAAACCCAAAGCAATCTACAGATTTAATTCAATCCCCATCAAAATTCCAAGAGCATTTGTCACAAAGGTAGAACAAACAACCCTAAAATTTGTATGGAACCACAAAAGACCCAGAATAGTCAAAGCAATCTTGAAAAAGAAAAACAAAGCTGGAGGTATCACAACCCCAGATTTAAAGATATATTATAAATCCATAGTGATCAAAATAGAATGATACTTGAACAAAAATAGACACATAGATCAATGGAATAGAGCAGAAACCCCAGCAATAAGTTTTCAATTAAATGGTCAATTAATCTTTGACAAAAGAGGCAAGAATATGCAATGGGAAAAGGACAATCTCTTAACAAATGGTGTTGGGAAAACTGGACAACAACATGCAAAAAAAAGAAATGAAACCACTTTCTTACACCACACACAAAACAGACACAAAATGGATAAAGAATCTAAATGTGAGACCTAAAACCATAAAAGTCCTAGAAGAGAGAACAGGTAGTAATTTCTCTGACATCAGCCCTAGTGATGTTTTTCTAGATATGTCTCCTGAGACAAGGGAAACAAAAGCAAAAATAAGCTATTGGGTCTCCATCAAAATAAAAACTTCTGCATAGCAAAGGAAATAATCAATAAAACTAAAAGACAACATACTGAATAGGAGAAGAGATCTGCAAATAACATATCCAATAAAGGGTTAGTGCTCAAAATAGATAAAGAACTTATACAAATCAATACCCAAAAAAACAAATAATCCAATTAAAAAATGGGCAGAGGACATGAATAGACATTTCTCCAAAGAAGACATACAGATGGCCAACTGACACATGAAAAGTTGTTCAACATTACTTATCATGGAAAAGCAAATCAAAACTACAATGAAATATCACCCTACACCTGTCAGAATGGCTAAATCAACAACACAATAAACAACAAGTGTTGGCGAGGATGTGGCGAAAAAGCAACCTCGGGCACTATTGGTAGGAATGCCAACTGGTAAAGCCACTGTGGAAAACAGTATGGAGGTTCCTCAAAGAATTCAAAATAGAATTACTGTATGATCCAGTATATTCCCCTCCTGGATATTTACCCAAAGAATACAAGAACACTAATTCAAAAGAATATATGCACCCCAATGTTTAAGGCAGCATTAATTACAATAGCCAAATTATGGAAGCCGCCCAAGTGTCCACTGATAGATGAATGGATAAGGAAGAGGTGGTAGACATATATGATGGAATGTGACTCAGCCAAAAAGAGCATGAAATCTTGCCATTTGCAATGATAATAGATAGAGTTATAGAGTATAATCCTAAGTGAAATTAGACAAAGGCTAAATTCCTATGTGGAACTTAAGAATTTAAGCTGGGGGGGAAGAGACAAACCCTAAAACAGACTCTTAAATACAGAGAACAAGCAGATGGTCACCAGAGGGGAAGTGGGTGGGGGAGGAGTGTAATAGAAGAAGGGGATGAAGAGAACACTAAACACCATAAATAGCGAGTGATGTATACAGAATTGTTGAATCACTGTATTGTACACCTGAAACTAATGTAATAATGTATGTTAACTAGAATGGAATTAGTATTTTAAAAAAAGAGTGTTCCATATGATTCTCTCTTATAAACTGCACTATTCTCTTTTATATGAGATGGATTAGTTCCAGATACTTTACCAAATGAATCACTTTAGAATGTGACTTTTTAGATAGTCAGAAATACTTGAAAAGCAACTCAATCATGTTCATTTCATATGTCAAAATACATGATTAATAATGGAAATTCTGGAATCATATAGCTCAATGTTCAAGCATGGCTCCCAGAGCAAGTCAGGCAAAGGTATCCCTCCATGTAGATGCATCCCCAAGGGAGAAAGTTTAGTGAGGGAGACGAGGGCTGGGTTAAGCTCCTTGCCTACTGAGCACAGAGCCTGTGCACAGGGCACAACACACACAACTTGGAGACCCTTCTGTGGTCCTTCCTCTGTAGCTGTTGACTTTAAGCAAGCTATTTAATTTATCTAAATTTAGTCAAACATGCTAATGTAAATATTCTCAATTAATAAACATTTGATAAAAGATCTTGTGAGAATAAAATGAAATAATGTTTTCTTTTTAATATTTTTTATTTATTTATTTGACAGATAGAGATCACAAGTAGGCAGAGAGGCAGGTAGAGAGAGAGAGGAGGAAACAGGCTCCCTGCCTAGAAAAGAGCCTGATGTGGGGCTCGATCCCAGGACCCTGGGATCATGACCTTAGCTGAAGGCAGAGGCTTTAACCCACTGAGCCACCCAGGTGCCCCTGAAATAATGTTTCTTTAACAGTAGATGGCATATGTTCATAATACTGGCTTTCACTGTTAGTACCACTTACACAACAAATAATTCAGATTTCTTTTTCCACATTATGTTCTGCAAGTTATACAGAACTGTATTGCAATGTTTCACTCTGGGCATAAATATGTGTATAACCTGTTGAAATGGGGAGGTGGGGTCCATCTGCAGAATTCCATAGTTATGGGTAGTCTAAGGTAATGTTATAATTATTGCTATTTGAACTATGGTAGATACAATCCATGCTAGTGACTATAAGTCTGTACTTAATCATTTTGAAACACAACATAATGATATAGCTTTGACTTATTCATCATTTAATACTCAAAATACCTACAGATGACACTTTCATAGTTATTTGATAATAGGTTATATTGTTTTGCTTTTCCTAAAATATATTTCATTCTTCTGTTTTTCCCCCTATGGAATGTAATTTGGTTTCCAATTATAGACAAGTTTTTTTGAGATTTTATTTATTTATTTTGAGAAAGAGTCTAAGTTAAGGGAGGGGCAGTGGGAGAGAATCTTATGCAGTCTCCACACTCACTGCAGAGCCTGATGAGGGACTTGATCTCATGACCTCATGACCCTGAGATCATGACCTGAGCTGAAATCAAGAGCTAGACACCTAACTGACTGAGCTTCCCCGATCCCCCACCTATTATAGATAATTTTAATCCTTACCCTATCACCTTGTCTAGAAATGTGAAGTATATAAAGGCATTAATTTTTTTTAAAAATCCGGGAAAATAAAAGCTTTTGTATTAGTACTGTGGACAGGATTTATATCTGTATTTTTTCTCTATTTTGTCTTTTTTTCTTTTGAACAACGCATTTCCAACTAGGAAGAAGGAAAGGGAAATTGGGGATGTGTGATATGTGCATGCCAGTTACTCCCACAGAGACACACATTTAGTTTTAAATTAAACATTTTTCTAAAAATCCATAAGAATGATACTTCTGGTAGTTTTTGAATTACATTAATTTCTCTAATGGAATATTTTTAGGTGTGCACAATGAGCAAATTCATAAAAAACGAACAAAGAAATCATGTAAAGATTTTTCATGGATCTTTCTATCTTTAGAATACTGATATTTAAGCTGTCATTATTTATTAAGAGCTCGATGAATTATTTCATCAACTGAACTGCGTGCCTCCCAGTGTAAGATACGTATGCTGTGATGATGTAATAATAAAAATAGGTATATTTTATACTTGTCCTTATAGCTGGGTGTATGAAAATGCATTAGTATAATCTGAAGAAATAAATACTCATTTATAAACAATAAATACATATTTTATGTATAATATTCATATAGATATATGCAAATATTTAAATACTTATTGACCAGAATCAATTTAGATGATTAAAGAAAAAAGATGAATTTAAAAAATGGCCTTACCCTTAAGAAATCTACATTCTATGAGGATAGCTGTATCTTTTAACTTGTTTCACAAAGCATCTGAAATATAATAATGGTTTTCAGAGCAAGCACTAGTATAAATGAGGATATGACAAGGAGAGAGGGGAAGCCATGGGGTCTGAGGATGCAGCAGAAAGAGGTCGATTAGAACAGTACTGTGCAATTGAAATGAGATCGTTAAGAATTAACATAATTAAAAAAAAAAAAACAGGGGACGCCTGGGTGGCTCAGTTGGTTAAGCGGCTGCCTTCGGCTCAGGTCATGATCCCAGCGTCCTGGGATCGAGTCCCACGTCGGGCTCCTTGCTCGGCAGGGAGCCTGCTTCTTCCTCTGCCTCTGCCTGCCTCTCTGTCTGCCTGTGCTCACTCTCTCTCTCTAACTAATAAATAAATAAAATCTTAAAAAAAAAAAAAAAAACAGAATAGAATGCTCAGTGGGTCCCATCACTTCCATCGTTCATGAGTCTGTTATTTTATGTGTGATGATGTTCTAGCCTGAAACTGGACTTAAATGTAGGTCTAGATCATTTGAACCCAATGAAGGCAGAAGCAAAATTAGAAATCAGAGTGAAGATAAAACAAGGACAAGACTCAGAAATTCAAATGATGGAGGAAAAGGGCAATTTGCTTCTATGAAATGTAGAACAGCTCTCCTAGTGATGACTGATTATCTCCTCAGTGCCTTTTTTTAATTTTTTTTTTTTAAGATTTTATTTATTTATTAGAGAGAGAGAGAGCACAGGCAGACAGAGAGGCAGGCAGAGGCAGAGGGAGGAGCAGGCTCCCTGCTGAGCAAGGAGCCCGATATGGGACTCGATCCCAGGACGCTGGGACCATGACCTGAGCCGAAGGCAGCCGCTTAACCAACTGAGCCACCCAGGCGTCCCTCCTCAGTGCCTTTTTAAGATAAATAGATTTGGGCCTTGAAATTCTTCAAAGGACAAGAGGGTGAGCACTGGTCTCTTGGGCTTGAATGAGCCCCTTCATTTGGGCAGTCTCAGGTTTCTGAAAGAAAAGCAGGGACTTTTTAAAGCATTCAGGCTCTGGTGACTGAAAATTTAATTATCCTCTCTTTTCTTCCATGAGGTTAGCATTTCTTCTTTATGAAGAGTAGCACCTTCCAAGGAGAATATAATGAGAGACTTTCTGAATCTCTGAGGGTGCTCCTTAGAGCCCCAATGATGGAGAATAAATTCCCAGCCACAAAGCTTGCCCTCCAGCAATGCAATAAATAGATTTCTTAGAGCTCTCATTTTCATCTTCCTACAAAAGTAAGTTTTCTCCCAACCCTTAAAAGCATATGTTTCCATTACATTATTCCAAAGCTCAGAGAAAATCATGGGTACTTCAATTAACAGTAATCAGCAGTCACCCATAAAGATAATGCCATCAACACAAAAGCACCTATGGGATTCATAAACAATTGCAGACATTTTCAAAAGTAAATATGCTCAATGCAGTATCTCATTTTTACAATCCCTGCATTGCATTGTGTCCAGTTACTGTCTACTATTTCCCTTCCAGAAAGAATGATAGAGACTAAAATATAAGGAGGCTGTTGTATCTCAGTTCTGCTTTTCTTAGCTTTATTTTCTTTTGAGCTCCCACCTTGCATGTAATTTTTAATTTATACCCCTAGTTACCTCTCTCATAGATATATCACAGAGATTAGTGAGTGTTGTTTTTAAAGTTCTATTTTAATTATTTTCTTTCTGCATGGTGGAAGGTTGGCCTTGTCTCTATGCAATAACTAAAAACTTTGGAAATATTGTTGCATTTAGGGAAGGGAGGGTTTTGTGCTCTTGGGACATTTTTTTATTAACTGATGACTCACAATGTCCCAAAGACACCCAGAATCTTCCATCTTTATCCCTTTTGAGAAAGATAAGAGTACAAACTTCAAAATGAAGTTTCTTAATCCAAGTTATAACTGACTGTATCTATCATCATCTAATTGCACAAAGCTCCAAATGGGCACGACAACATTATAAACAACTAAACGGTAAAGTAACTGCTTCACAGTACTGTGTGACTTTGAGTTTTTTCAAGTGAAAAAAATAATAAAAAGATAAATAAAAATAATTACTCATTTATTCTCTCAGTGATTCATTCTTTCACTCAGCAAATGTTCATTTTGTGCCTATGTTATATCTTCTGTGTTTCTGTATGGGTTGCCCTTTTCCTTTCTTGTAATGTTTATTCCTTGTTTCCTGATTGAAGCCTACACTGCGGTCTTTACTATTCAAAGCACTTGAGGTTTTTTGTAAGAGTAGGAATGTCACCTTTTACCTCTTTGATTTCTCTCCACTATGTTCTACATAAAAGAAACTGCTCTAAATATCCTAAAAGTATTTTTCTCACTAAACAAAGGCCCCAATTCTTAGCTAGATGTGTTGCCTCTAGGCTAAAATATTTCTTAGCATCTCTCCCAACTAGTGGTGACCATATGATTAAGTATCGGCCAAGAAGACATTTACGACAAGGTTGTAAGACAGAACCAGACTGATTCTTTAATAGCAAGGAAACAAAAAAAAAAAAAAAAAAAAAAAAAAAGACAATATTAAAAAAATACCCTTTCTTTGATTTGCTCTTCAGAGTATTATTGTATGTCTGAAATGACAGCATCATTCATGGACTTTTTGGAGATCATAAACATAGAGTAGCATGGCTGACGAGACTTGTTTCCCTGACAACAGCCATTCAACTATCGCCTCTTGGCTTCTTTACTATGATCAAAAAGTAAGTTTTTACTTTGCTTTAGGCAGTATTTTTGAAGTTTTTGCTTGGTTCATAACATACTATAATTATAACTAACTCAACCTAGTAAACAGGTAAGCACATATGATGGATGTGAATACGAACATCCTGATTATTTGATTTTAATTTTTGGAACTATGAACACAGAGTTTAACCCAAGTACTGTATCCATGTATAAGACAGGTGCTATTCATAAAATAAAAATGCTAGAACTCTTATTTTATGATTTTAAAAGTTGGGTTTTTAAAGTCAATAGGTACTAAAAAACTTTAGATACTAAGAGAAATACAAAAGACATAATAGATGGAATAATATGTAATAATACAAAACATTATCCTAGCACACTTTCCAGAGATAAACTCTATCACTCTGTATTAAGAGAGAGGAAAGAGTACCACTATCCATGCTTTCTGGTCTCCTGATTTTTTCTCAGTTGGTAGGATTAGAATGATTTTGCTAATATAGTTCCACTTTCTGTATTATTCTTTGAAAGGATTCATGTGTTCATTCGATAAATATTTACTCAGGACCTACTATGTGTCTTGTACAATATTAAGCACTATCTAAAGATATAAGTAAAATCTATAAAGTCTATGCCATTTGGAGCTCCAACCTAGTAGGAGATGTTAAACAATTAAACCCATTTCAATACATTTATCACCCTTCCGTATAAACACAATGTTCAGAATATATAAAGTTGTCAAATTCACCAGTACTTTCTGCCTAATGAATATAACAATATTTAAATATAAGGGCAGATTGTAAAAGGATTTTTTTTCAAGGAATGGTCTCTCTTCAGGAAACACATATTATCTGACTGGGGCATAAAACGTTATTAGCAACACACCAATATCATGGCATCAATATCATGATGAAGAAAGCACACAAGATCATACTCCCAGGCTTTCTTCCTATGTTACACACATTGGCACTAAGCAAACACTCCCAATGGGCCATTTACAGATGAGATTCCAGAATTCTCTTCATCAGAGCTTGGAAGCCTTTTTCATGGAGTTGCCGTTGTGACTTGTAGCTCCATTCTCTAGAGGGCTTGTTAAGGCCTCCTTAGACTTCTGAGTCAAACCAATAAAGCCTTAAACACAGACCTAGTGAGTTCTGAGTTTGCAGACTTAGAGATGAGAGTTTCGAAAGAAAAGTGGAAAAAGATCTGGAAAACAAAGAATAAGACTGTGAGGAAAAGGAAGAGAAGAAGACGGAGGAGGAGCACAAAGGAAGGAACAGCAAGAATGAAAATGCCTTCCAGGTGACTTCCTTTTGAATTGGTCCTATTTTAACAATGCAAAGTCTGCTCTCAAACCCCTGCATCGAACTCATCTGGAGTAAGCAGCTAGTAAGCTCTGTACCTCCCAAGCCGGCTCAGCAGTACCCTTCCAGGTCTAGTCAGTAGCACCCTGCCTTGGACATCAGCTTGCCCGCAGCCAAACCCCCGAGATGCCATTTCTGTGGGTGTGCCTAATCTCAGCGAAGTGCTCTCGGAAAAGGAGAAAAAGTGGGTTATTGAACATATATGTCACAGTGCTTTTTAGCACATCTAGACGTTGCATTCCTTACACTGAGAGTTACTGCATAACAATGTGTCCAAACTACAGCCATTTGGTAGGGAGAGGGGACACTATTACTAACTACTCCATGACAGCAGGCTGACCCAGGACTGTTCCAAACAGACTGGACATACAGTCCCCTTAATTAAATGGATTTTCATTGATTTAAATGATTCTCCACTTGGCGAGTTTTGAAAGAAGTGTTGTGGTTCAGTGGAAAGTCCTACTGGAATCACCCCTGCCTTGAAATGTACCCTGTAGATCATTACTACCTCTGAATTGTTCTTTACTTTTGTACCTTCTTTAGACCTGCTACACTTTCTCAAAAAGTACACATTTACAAATCAGCTCATCGTTTTTCTCCCCACAACCGCACACTGCTTTCAGCTAGAGGATTTATGCTAGAATTTATGCGTCACAAGGACAGAAGGTGAGACTGAGCAGGAGCCACTGTACAAGAGAACCTTGTAGAAGGTGGGGGAGGAAAGCTTCTGTTCTACATCTGACATAAGTGAGGAGGTAACCTGTCTCCTAGGTCCCGGTGGGAGTTAGCACACGCAGAGCTAAAGCAAAGGTGTTCTGTGTGCTGGGAGAGAGCTTGAAAGAGAACACCAGTGTTCTGGGGTCAAATACATTATTGTAGTGGGTTATTTCATCTTTAGGACATAGCAAGACTATCAACAAACTGCCATGGAAAAATTCAAGCCTGGCTGATACTTATATTATGCACTGGGGAAATTGTCAACTATAGGGTATGATTTGAAGTACAAGGACTACTTCCTTCCTCTATCTAGCCAACAGTGACTGTAATCCCCCCATTAGAACAAGCATTATCTCTTCCTGCTGTCCTGCTGCCCCACCTTAACACAACCATTCCTGAGAGGGATAGAACAATTTTCTCCAGGCTTGCACTGATGCGTATCAATGCACAGCAGATGGGTTTATGCTCAAAGGGAAGAGCAGAGGCTATCGACAAAAATAGGAAAATGAAGCAGGAATACATCTTCTACCAAAATAAATTGCATTTTAGTGCCAACAGACCACTCCTATAAATCGAAATTATTTTCTCACGGATACCTTCAAAACCTTATTTTAATTAGAACTACGGAGACTCATTTGCATTTTAACATATCTGTCTTACAAAATACTTTAATCCTCAAAAAAGTCAGCACTGACTATTTGCAAAGACTTCAGTTCAAGAGAGAAGCACTTTAACCTAATTTTCCATTAATTGAAACACAGCAAGGAAATTAAGAGGCAGGGAGAAGAAGGAAGAAGTGATTATAGCCTTCATCAATGGAGCGTAGCCCAAGGCAGGTTTGTGGTGGAAGGAACTCTGAAGAATCAGATTTGGCCCCAGTCCTGACACACTTTCTTCCTAAGGCACTGTGAGACAGTTCATTACCTAGCCTCCCCACGTCTCAGTCTTTTCCAACCATAAAAATGAGACATTGACACTTCACTTACAGTATTATAATGAAATTGGAAATGACTATGTATGTGCGGCATCAAGCACTGCTCTTGATACATTGTACTACTTAGGACATGTTGATTGCTCCTATATTATCATGTTACTACAGAGCAAGAGAGCAAAGGATGTGGTCAGTAACTAGGGTGTGGCCAAGTGCAAAGCAAAAATGTCAGCTAGGATTGCAAAGGCACAGGATTAGTAGATTCTAATTAGTATCAGAACTTGGATAGAAAATTAACAGGTTTGGGGCACATGCATGACACAATGGGTTAAGCCTCTGCCTTCGGCTCAGGTCATTATCTCAGGGTCCTGGAATCAAGTCCAACATTGGGCTCTCTGCTCAGTGGGGAACTTGCTTCCTCCTCTCTCTGCCTGCCTCTCTGCCTCCTTGTGATATCTTTTTCTCTGTCAAATAAATAAATAAATAATCGTTAAAAAGAAGTAACCGGTTTTTCTGATCCTGTAGACAAATTATGCACTTGATTGCAAGTTATTTTAGCAAAATGTCAACAACTAACATAAGCTAATTCTAGTTACTACTCAACTCTCCTTGCCCAGCAGGGAGAAACACGGAAATATAAGTCAAGGGTTCTCATAGCATGTTTTAGCACTTTTCGAACTTTAATGTGTGTACAAATTATTTGGGTTTCACCTTAAAATTCATATTCTGAATTGTCAGATTTGGGATGGGGCCTCATCCTGAATTTTTAAGATTTTCCCACTGGGGCCAGTGTATGATGGCAGGTTTAGTGAATAAAGACAGAGGCAGCCCAGTGACATCCAGATTTTCCTTAAGTAACAAATATTTATTTTGTATAAGTGTGTCCAAATATCGCATGGCCATACATATACAAAAGCAGATTTCATTGTTTATCTGCAGTTAGAATGTAACTGGATGCCCCGTATTTTATCCAGCATCCCTATGCCAACATGAGTAGCCAAAGTTTCAGTCTAAAAATTCATGTGATTATATACCAATAATGATATGACATCTCAGCATATTGTTTACTCCAGAAAATTTAGAGCTGCAGGACGATGAACACTTGCTTCTTAACTATCTGACTCTGTGGTTTCTGAACCACAACAAGTTTATCAGAATCAGACTTGGAAACTGGCAGGACACAAACTCTATCCTGCAAGAAGACAGTGTGAGGTGAAGCCAAGGACTTTGGACTCTAGTTTCTCTTCCCTTTCTTGACTGTCTCTCATGTCACCTCCATGCAATAAACTTGAACTCGGGTCAGGGCAAGATATGTAGGGAAGTGACAAGTGTAGGAGGCCCCAATGATTAGCTCATCTAAGCTAAATTTTCTATTTCTGGAGTATATTTCTTTCTAAATAAAAGCTATCAAACACACAAGAAAAGTCAGGTTGAGGTACAGTTGATCCCATAGCCAAATCCTTTGAAATGAACCTAAATCTGTGTGAGGACATTAGAGGCAGGAGGCCAGAAGACGGAGGAAGTAATTATCTTCCCTGAACACACACACACGATGTTTTCTATATTGTTTGGGTGTGTGTGCGTGCTTGAGAAAATGCATACGTGGGGCACCTGGGTGGCTCAGTGGGTTAAGGCCTCTGCCTTCGGCTCAGGTCATGATCCCAGGGTCCTGGGATCAAGCCCCGCATCGGGCTCTCTGCTCGGTAGGGAGCCTGCTTCCCTTCCTCTCTCTCTGCCTGCCTCTCTCTCTACTTGTGATCTCTGTCTGTCAAATAAATAAATAAAATCTTAAAAAAAAAAAAAAAGAAAATGCACATGTTTCTGTTTTCAGTAGCAACAATATTGTAGAATGACTAAAGACCAGGTGAGCTGGTAAGGTTGGCTACCCTACTATATACAAGTTTCAGGGGTTCAGTATTTTATACCCTCTGCTGTAAATGATCTAAATTCTTTTTGAGCCAAACAATTGCTACACAGGTGACAAGCACAAGGAAATCAGTTGAAATGTAAGAATATTCATCTATGTTTCTGCTAAAGAAGCATGAGGAGCAGACTGTAAGTGAACACGTGCCGTGACTGACCACAGTGGTCAAAACAGGAGAAGAAATGTCCCACAGGTGTTTGAGAACTTCGTAGTTGTGATGATTCTGTCAGTGAAACTGAATGAAGGAGAAAAACAGGTGGAGGGAACTAAGGGGAGATGTTTGTAAGAGAGAGAGAGAAAGCAGGAAGCAAGAAGGGCAGAGGGAAGGACAGGGAGACAGACTGTTATTAGCTAATTTTTAATTGACTTCTTGCTATGTTTTCCAACAGAGTTCTTGTCAAATAATAGGTAAATACTTCTCAGAAGCCTTCAGACATAAAAAAAAAAAAAAGGCAAAACCAGATACAAAAATAAAGTCTGTTTCCAAGAATTTTCATCCTTTGAATGAACTGTCTTTGACAGATGCAGCAAGATCTAAGCATAAAGCATCCCCCTTTTTTCTTTAACTTTTAACTAAAATATCAGAGGAACCCATTTTCAATGGAATTACAAAGTATGTTTATTGCAGGGAGAGGAAGGTCCTATTTATTAACTCCTCTGTGGAGATGATCAAAATAAAACTAACATGTAATTCGTCTCAGAAAGAAGAGTATATGAAGGTGATAAAGAATAGAACTGGAATTTTTCATTTCACACTTTTCCATCATGCTAATCATAAGAAAGGAAGTCATCAATCTTAATTTTTTACACAACATGGAAAGAGGTAGAAGTATCTATATAGATTATGTGAGGTTCCATTTACAAATCTGATAACTACAAGCGTCATGATTTGATGCATTCTGATACCTCCTTCCTTCATGCATAATTTGGGGATTGTGTTTTCACTGTAGCATGGCACAGAATCTGTGGTTAGTACATATTCAAGAGAAACATCCAGCTAGTTTTTTAAAATTTTTTATCTATTTTTAAAGGTCTTATTGATTTATTTATTTTAGAGAGGGAGAGAGAGAGCCTGAGCAGGGAAGGAGCAGAGGGGAATGGTGAAGGAGGGGGAAAGAATCTGAAGCAGATTCCCTGCTAAACACAGAGCCGGGCACAGGGCATGATCTCACCACCCTGGGATCATGACCTGAACCAAAACCAAGAGTCTGGAGCTTAATCAACTAAGCCACCTGGACGCCCCTCAATTGTCTTGTTTTTCTTTTCTTTTCTTTTTTTGTTTGTTTGTTTGTTTTTAAATGTGCTCTAGTGAGGCTAGCTTTGATTACTATATGATAGTTTATCCTGTGGCTATTTCTTCACAGAAAACTAATTCCTGGGTATTTGTTGTATATTCCTTCAAGTCTTCGAGAGCCTTATTTCCTATTACAGCAAAATATATTTCAGTTATGTTGTTCTCGAAGTATAGATTCTGTGCTAAAATGTTTGGGGAATAAAAAATGAAGTCACAGTGTTTAGGGGTTTATCCATTGGCAAAATGTAGGAGCAGCAGCAACAAACCAAAGAATGACTTTTGGTCATTTTTCATTTTCTGTCTTCTTTTTTTCCAAAATGAACTTCAGACAACAGTTTATGACACCCTCTTTACAAATTCTCATTTAGTTGAAGGAATTATTTCACAAAAGCAGATGTGTACATGAAATGTGTGCACAAAGTAGCTACCCAATAAATACTATAATTTTAATTTACATAAATGTTCTTGATTCTGTGGGAAAATTAATTTCTTGGTTCCCTCTTTTCAAATATTTCTGACTACCTAGATTGCTGCAAATTTTTTCTCAAGTATAAGTGCCTAGTAAGAATAAATCATTTCAAATTATATTTCCATTGGTGAATGCACAAAGTAAATAAATTCACAGGGAAAAAAATGAATATGCAAATAAGCAATCACTGGCTATAACACATGCAAAGAAGCTTCAGATCTTTCTGGTAGGTATAAAATCAGATGGTCTGAAGGTCAAGCGGCACATGTACAAGATGAGAATATCAAGAAAACTGTTAGTTTTGTGAGTCCTCATACACAATACAAGCATAACCGATCCTGACACATTAGGTTAAAGGGAATGTGATTCACTTCTGCCATTTTCAACCCAGATCACTGCTGATATGCACATGACACTACAATGGCCCAGAGCAAATTTTCTTCCTCAGCTTCTTGGCTTTGAGCATGATGCACAGTGTCTTATAGACGTCCAGTCTTTGAGGTTTTCATACAACAATGCCACTTTCTCTTAACAAAGATTAACACAAAAAAGTTGCTTTTTCAAACAAGAATAATTCCAAAATGAGTATATAAAAAGGTAACTGTGTACCTTTATTCTTAAGGAAGGAAGGAAGGAAGAAAGAAAGAAAGAAAGAAAGAGTTATCTGCCTAGGCCTATCAAAAATAGCTGTCCCCTGGGGTGTTCCAGAATGTGTAGGTAAATATACAAAAGGCAGAACATTGTACACCAATGATTCACACATTCTTTTTAACTTTAGCTGATTGGGAAAACTATGTGGAATGGTCCCGATCTTGAAATATACATAAATTCTCCAGGAAAGCTGTCAGCTTATCCTATATTTTATCCCAATGGATATCATGGATATCCATTTGTTATGGATCTTTTCCTCTTCTTTCTGTCCTTGTTTCTAGTGTCCATTCCACCAGTACCTGACTTCTTGAGAGGTCACTGTCATCCTCACCCCTCCTCACCATCTTTCAAGCCTCCACTCAAGGTGGCTCATCTTGCGGCTTTTTGCCTATACTCCTTCTCATAGATTTCCAATCTAATAACAGCAGTGGAGAAGGGAAAGGCCATTGTGTATCATTCAATGGAAGGACTTGTAACTGACAGGCCGTCACATGGGTGACTGGACTATATTCGAATACCTTAAAAGAATTTTTTATTGTGGAGAGGTGCACATTTGAAATAATTTTGGAATTTTTTTTTATTTTTAAGTAACAGCTTTATCGTGGTATCATTCACACACCATAAAAGTCACTCTTTCCAAGTGTACAGTTGAATGGTTTTTAGTGCACTCACAGAGTGGTACAGCCACTCTGCTGTGTCTGCTTACTGGATGCTTATTGGACATTTCTCTCACCCAAGGAAAGCACCCACATGCCCAGGAGCATTCACCCCTCACTGCCCCTGGCTCTCTGACCTTTTCAAGATCTGGACAACTCCCATCAGTGGAATTACACAAAATATGGCCTTTTTTTTTTTTTTTTAAGTGATTTGTTATTTTATTTTTTCTCTTATAAAACCACTTTTTTTAATGGTTCTGGTTGACAGTGGTCCTATCACCATTCAAACACTGTATTTATGAACATCTGCCTCTGCTCTAAGAGACTTGAATTTATTTGGGGGCAGATTCCACTACTTCAATTGGTGATTTCTCTTTAATCCTTTTATTTGTTCAGAAGGATTTTGCCTTAAAATTAGGTAGCTTTTCCTCACTCTTAGAGGCCACTTCTTTTAACTTTTGTCTAGGACCAAAGATAAAACTCAAAAACCAACCATCGAATGGGCTACTTTGATCATGAGTCTTACGGAAGCTCATGGCCCCTTCCTCCTGGAAGCCCAGCACCTGCTTCAGGGTCCCTGGGGTTTGGAGTCAGCCGCATCGCACTTGACCTTGAACACACTTTCTGGTACTTGATCTTCTGGCTTCTCATGGTCACTAGCTCCAGGCTCTTTCTTTCTCCTTGGCACCTTACTGCTACACTTTCCTGCACTCCCACGATTGCCTTACCCTACAAGACAGTCTGACGCTGGCACGAAACACAGCCTCGCTGTGGCTCCGCATCAGTCTGACTCTCTGTGGCTGGCTATTCCTTTAGATCCTCAACTTAGAACTCCCACCACCACATCGCTTATTAACCACCACTTCACTTGATCTGTTTCATCCAGAATTTAAACATTGATGTGAAATTCTGCTCTTATTTTAATACCATGCTTTATGTACATTCCTTGCCAAAATTTTCTTTTTAGAAATTTTATTAGGATGTATCTATCATCCTGAAGTTCTGCCCTAATCCTTGCGAGTTTCGCACACTGACTGATGTACTGGTACCCCTTCCCATGAACATTTATTTGTCCAATTAATTTTCATCACCCTCTGTGAGTTGTTTACTTTAATAATGAGACACTGAGTGCAACTCATAATCCAGTCACTCCATTTCCTGGTTTCATGTTATAGGTGCTGCACGCTCGGCTCGCTTTATTTCTGATCCTGTTTCAACTTTTTCAACAGATTTATTTAATAGCATTTTCCTTTTTTTTTCTTTCAAAATTTAATCCTTCCTTAAAGTTTTTTTCTCCAATGTTATTCCCATTCAACCCAATATATATTTTAGCATAGGCATTTTAGATGATGGTATTTATCATCTCCTATCTTTTAAAAAAAATAGACACTGTCATTTCATCACAGTTTCACAGCACACCTGCTGCATCCAAGGAAATGTACTATGTGCTGAGGATACAGACACAAGTTATAAACATTGCCCTACACTGCCCTCAAGTAGCTAGTGCGGAATTCAGGCAACTACAAGGATTTCAATATATCCTTGAGTTAAAATAAACATATGTGCCGTGCATTCATTTACCACTGCCACCATAACAAATTAGCACAATTTTAAACACTTAGACCAACTTAAATTTATTATCTTACAGTTCTGTAAGTCAAAAGTCCAGTACAGGTCTCACTGCAAAATCCAGGGGTCACTGTGTTCCTTCCTTCAGGTTCTCGGGGGTGGGGAGGGAGATCCGTTTTCTTGCTCCTATGTTCAGCAAGAATGGGTAGAACATAGTTCCATAAGGTTGTAGGCTGAGCCTGCATTTCTTTGTCACTTTCAGCTGGGGCTGGTCTCTCTCTGTGAAACACCAGGGAAAGCTCCTCCATTTTTAAGGTCTGTTGATTAGATCCTGCCCGGCTGAGTAATCCAGTATGATCTTCTCATCTCAGGTCAACAAACTTAAAGTCCCTTTGCCTTGTAAAATATCATAGTCACAGGTTTTAGACATTAGAAAGTAGGTACCCTTGAGGTCTGTTATTCTGCCTATCGCACATACAAAAGTGTTTCATGCAACGTAAGCACATAAACTGGTAGCAAGTCAATACTATAAGCTCCTGGGGGGCAGGGGTTGGATGTGCTTTGGTTTGGGCTGTGTCTTCTGCCCAGCACGCTCTCTGGTTCTAACAGGGTCAAAGTCAGTATCGAATAAGTAGGTGAAAGAATGAAATCAAGATCAGATGCCAAGAGACAATTATAAAAATGACACTCACGGAAAAACAATTCTAAATGAAGTAAGGAAAGTGGACTGAGTTGGTGGAGGAGGAGGAGGAGGAGGAAGTACTGGAGACTAAAATACGGACAGGTGACCGCACTGGGACAGGGTGATCAGATCACCAGGCTGATGAAAATCAAATCTATTTCTAAGCTTCTTGTCTGCCTCCGTGTCTTATTCTGACTCAACATGGGTTGTAGTATTCTCTAGGTTTTTCTGTAGCTTCTGATAATCCGTCCCTAGTTTTTACGTCCTTTGTTGGTTTCCAAATTATCAGGGCTTTAGTCCATTTAACTACTGAGCGCAGCTGACTCAGGCCATGCTGACAGCCCTTCCAGTACGGCTAGGTTACTGGTGTGCAGCCCAGTGGGGCCTCAGACACACCTGCGCTGGCCCTGAGAGGTGCTCGTATCTAAACAACACTGTATTGCCGCCTGCACCCAAAGTAGAGTCTGGGTCCCCAGAGGTACTGAGAAAAGGAGCAGGTAAGTGAACAAAGTGATGAAAACAGCTTCTGTGAGTGGGATGGCTCTGGCCAGGCTTTCTCCCGACAGATTCTCCTTTGGACTGGGGAGACTCTGCTTCCTCAGGCCTACAACAGGTAACAGGACTCACCCCATTTCCTTTTCTCCCCAAGACAACTGGACACGAGGTGTGCATGTCCAAGGGATACCTTCTCACTTCCAGCCAGGGAAACAGCTGGGCTTTCATTCCTTTCTTCTTTCAGAGGGGACTTTGGCCCCAGACCGCTTATTCACTTCTCATGGCTTTTCTCCCCGAAGGTCTTTCCAAATTATACCCATCCATTCATCACTTCTCCACTTACCAGAAGAGTCCTTTGGGGTTTTCCCTATAATCATATAAATGAATAGAAACCTTCTAGGTAATCCATCTGCCAATTTCAAAATGAGATGACTGCATGCGGAACGAGATTCTAAACTGCAATTTCAGGTTTCAGTCATATATCCTACTTATAGCTGCTTCACAAAATGATGAGGTTCCTGGTTTTTTTCCAAATATTCTGAAATGACACAGTTCCTGGCTTTTTCTCAAATACTCTGAAGCTTAAATTGTAAGGTGAGTATAGGAAAAGGGGTAGAAATATGTGATAATTTTCTTTTCATAACATTAATGAGTGAAATCTGGACTCAATGACTGTATGCAAAAGTATAGTTACAATGAGTTACAATGATCTCCCTAAATCGGGGATCCAAACTTGCGACATACATAAGTAAACCACAACTGAATATAATATACATCAACAAACTGATATATGAACAAAAGTATTCAAGCACAGTGATGGGCTTCACTACTAGCATGATAAGATATTCTTTTTGATTAAATAATACATACATTAGAAAAAGAGAAATCATCATCTCAGTCAGGGCACATTTTGATGAGAGATCAATGTGCATTTTTGAATGAGCTCCCCCTTATCTTTCTCCCAAAGCAGCTGAGACAAAGACCTCTCCAAATTATTAACTGTGAGGGAAAACAACAGTCACTCTTGAGATCTGTTCCCAGGAGGAAGGTGACAGTCTGTTAGACATTTGGAAAACGAAACATTTTTTACCCTTACAAAACAGATCCAGGAACCTTCTATTTACCAATCTTCCTTTAAAAAAAAAAAAGTGTGTGTACTCAGGGTATTCTTAGATTCCTATTTTTAGTGTTTCCAGGAAGTAAAACCCAACAACTTTCTTCTGCTATGAAATGCATTTGCTTCCTAATCAGAAACAGGCAGCCAGAGAAGGAGAAATTCAAGTGTGAACTGGTACCTTCTCTGAAGGTGAACCTGGCTGGTGGTACCTGGCTCCGAGGGTGCAATGAGAGGCCTTTCTGGGAGGAAAAGCAAAGACAGTTTGAGATGGACAGGAGCTGCGAGATACAAGGAGAATCACGAATGAGACGCCACTCAGAATTATTCTTGGCATTCTATCAACAAAGGAGTGGCAGAATAAACCCAGCTTGCAAAGGCAGCTGACTTGATACGGGGTTAGCGCACACCCTGGTTTCCTCCAAACACCTCTGGTTTAGAAATGTACCCTTCCCTCCTTCTTTTTCAAAAGTGATCCAATATGCATAATCTAAAACACACTAATTATACAAAATGGTGCTTACGGGGCACCTGGGTGGCTCAGTGGGTTAAAGCCTCTGCCTCTGCCTCTGCCTTTGGCTCAGGTCATGATCCCAGGGTCCTGGGATCGAGCCCCACATCAGGCTTTCTGCTCAGCAGGGAGCCTGCTTCCCTCTCTCTCTCTGTCTGCCTCTCTGCCTACTTGTGATCTCTGTCTGTCAAATAAATAATAAAATCTTTTAAAAAAATGGTGCTTAAAAAAAACATATGACATAATCACTTTAAAGCCAGTAGCTCTGATCATTACTATTTTTTCCTTACTCTCAAACTTAAAGGCTGAGAAAAGAGAACTTATTTTCTTTTTTAAGATTTTATGTATTTATTTGACAGAGAGAGAGGGAGAAGCAGACTCCCGCTGATCAGGGAGGCAGATGTGGGATTGGATCCCAGGACTCTGAGATCATGACCTGAACCAAAGGCAGACACTTAACTGACTGAGCCACCAGGTGCCCTGAGAGAAATTATTTTCAAAAAGAACTTGGCTCTTGGCCCTAACCTTGTTATTCAGACAGAGGAGCTAGAATTGGTTTCATACTGGTCAGACACAGGTTTTAAACATCTTGTTTCAGTGTATGGTCCATGAAGGGACTTCCCTTTAGCTGTACACCAGGATATCATTGGGATGGATCTCGTTTCAGTGTTCCCCCTTTTATATAAACTGGGTCAGCTATAAACAGTAGAGTTGGTCAATATGCTTTGCTTAGTATAAAATCAATCATTTGTAAGAAAAAGAAAAGAGCTAGTGACAGTGACTCTTTAATGGGGAAAAAAAAACCTAGATTTTGGAACTGAATGGATCTTTATCCAAATCCTGCTCTGCTAACATTAATTCCATAATTCTGGGCAAACTAACTTTTAGCACCTTCAGCTTCTCTGTAGGCTTAAAGAAAGTCTAATTTCTCCCTCACAGAGCTGTTACGAGAAATAAATATTTAACTGCATGCATTTCTTAGCACGGAGGTGTGCCCTACATTTTTGGTCTTCAGAGGTCATTCTGTTTCTGTGGTGGTGGGCAGGGGGAGGCATGTCTTCTGTTTAATTCAATGCAAACACAGTGTACTCTTCTCTCCCGTGATGCTGACCACAGGGTTGGAGAAGACAAGAGTGATTATCTGAAACAAAAGAACTCTTCTCCCTTGTTCTTCCTGCATGTCTGCCTCTCAGTTTCCTATCTTTTCTGGGCCTGTGGACCCTCATGTCTGTTGGTACCTGCTGGAATGGTGGCAACCCTGAGGAGACCCTCCTTCCTAGAGCTGAGAAAGAGCCCTCTCTGCTCAACTCCGGGGCACTAACTGACCTCAGTGTGTTTACAGAGCCTCTCTGCAGGGGACACAGGCAAGCTGGCTCCCCGAAGTGCAGTGTGGTAGGTGGGGCTCCCTCCCCACAGGTGGGAACCCTAGCCAGAAGGGGACTGGCATTCCATCCTGAGCTAGGCTGCTCCAAGGAGCTCAGGCAGAAGGACCCCGCCTTCAGGAGTCAAAAATTTGTTGTAGTTTTATCACAACTTTTCAGTTTTTTACCTTGAGCAATCTCACTTTACACAACGGGAAAACTGGAACAAGAGAAAGGATTTTTTTTTCCCCCAGAGTAAAGGGATAATGGATAAGAAGAAAGCACCTCTTTCAGTTTCCTGAACCATACATCCCAGCCTCTGACCACCTTCTGTACTGAATTGCAGCCTGCATCCCTAACTTTCATAGCATAGCAGAAACAAAAATAAACTAAAAAACAAGCAAACAAAACAAACAAAAAATCTGAAAAAAATAGAAAAACAAAAACATGAGATTCATAAATGTTCATGGTTAACATGGTTCATGGTTATCATTAGGAAGATTCCCTTGTGCTGAGAACTTCATTTGAGATGATTTTACCTGATAAAACATTAAAAATACAAAACAAGATTATATCAAGAACATGACTTTCATTGCAGAGAATAAAACTTGGGTCCAACCAAAAAGATGGTCGCAATCCTCCTCTGCACACACCTCATTAGCCATGTGCTCTTGCTCGGTCTCTTTCATGTTAAAATCTGCTTCAGACTGGTGCCTGTGTCAGGGCTGCTGAGAGCCAAGGCAAAGGCCCCATAAACACAGTCCCAGATAGTAACTCTCCTGTCAATCCTCAAGCATTCAAATTTTAACTTATTTCCTAAAATTATGAAATTAGTTGATTTGGGTCATTTGAGGCATATCTAATGATGCCTATCCAACCCATTCTCATTTTATGCATATGATTAGTAATTGGCTCTAGACCAAGGTAACAAACAATTTTAAAGAGATTAATCCTCTTTGCATATGGAATACCATAAAATTCACAAAAATCATGTTTAACACCTAATGTAGAGAGTCTATAACAGAGGTGACCCTCAGCAGGTCCTTCTGGCTGAAGATTAAAAGCTGTCTGTGCAAAGCATCATGACTTTCAGTAACAGAGAAAAATGCAAAGACCGATCTACTTTTCCTACATAAGACTATAAACTCCCACACATTTGGAATGACCCACAGGGCTACCTGAAGTTTTTCAATTTTCATTTAAATATTTTATTTTATGAAGTCACATTTAGATCCTTGAGAATTTCATTTCTAAGTATAAATTCTTACTCCTATTTCTAATAATGAAACCAGTTCTAAAATAACTATGTTAATTACTTTTGTAGAAGGGAAGCAGGGAGGGAAGAGAAAACACACAAATCCCCAAATGGCAATGCCCACTCCACATTTTGAAAATATACATCTCTTGATAATGTTCTTTTTTCCTTAAAATGCTAAATAACTCAGCCCTTTATGGAGAAAACTGAAGAAACAGTTACCTTTTTTTTTTTTTTTAAGATTTTATTTTTTGGGGTGCCTAGCTAGCTCGGTTGATTAAGCATCCAACTCTTGGTGCTGGCTCAGTTCCTTATCTCAGTGTCATGGAATTGACCCCCGAGTCAAGCTCTGTGCTCAGTAGTGAGTCTGCTTGAGATTCCCTGTGTCCCTCCCTCTAGTCTCTCTCTGCCTTAAAAAAAAAATATATATATATATATATATATTTATATATATATATAAGTACTCAAGACACCAACCATGGGGCTCAAACTCACAACCCCAAGATTAAGAGTTACATGTTCCACCGACTGAACCATCCAGGCACCCTAGGAACTTGTAGCTCTGGATATTAAAAAATGTTTGCCTCCAAAGTTCTATAGTAGCATCTCTTCTCATTCCTAAAACTATGACCCAAGTGAGTAGGTCTGGATGAGGCCCTGTGTCTGGATTTTTACCAAATCCTTCCGCTGACTCTGATGCAGATGCCACATGGAGTGAAACCTGTTCAGATACAATGGTTCTTGTGGGAAATGGTTAGAGGTGTCTGACGACCATGATTAGTTATATTTCACTCAAGAAATATTTCCTGAGTACTGAGTACTGAGATGTTGCAAATTAAAGTACTAATTGGTCAAGGACTTTACCTTGACCTTACTCTCTAAAAACAAGGAGACAGTAAACAAGTAACAACCCCAGAGGTTATCATTACCTTTATTGTTAGTAATTTATATTGGCATCTCCATATACATGTTAGGTACTCTGCAGAGCTTTTTATGTGCAATATACAGTGTTTTTTTCTCTCTTTTTTACCCATCACAACATCCTGAAACAGGAATGGCTTTTATCCTCTCCCCAAAGAGGAAGGAAGGAACGTAACTCTCGATTATTACTGAATAATAATAATCTCGATTATTATTTAATAATCTCTTATTAAACACACGGTGATGGCACCATCTGAGGTGAGGGAAAGAAAATAATGACTTTATTTTTATAAAGAGTAATTTTAAAATTCATATGAATTTATGTGTTTAAAATTCCATGGAATGTCAGTGCTGGAGAATTATTTTTTTTAAGTGTCAATTAGAAGGCTACTGTGGTCTAGAACAGTTCTATTTATATAATCACTGCTTTAGGATATTATACCATTGAACTTAAAAATAAATTCCTAAATAAGTTGGTCAAACCATCCTTTGGTTCTCAGAGTTGTTGGAACTTAGTTGAGTTAATCAATCTTATGAAATCAAATATATTAATCAATATACATGGCATTCTCTCATGTATCATGGTCAGTGACAGAGTACAGAATTCAGGAAGTGGCAAGGAAATAATCAAATATTGGCAAGAACTTTAATTTGACACCCCTACAGCTGACAAATATATTAGCAATGTCAAAAATATAGTCTATCAAGATAAATCTCTTCAGATAATAGCCATTATTATGGTATATATATGACTTTGGGTAATTTGTTTCTACTAATAACTGCCAGAGTTACTTTTTAAAATCTGTGATAAGTAAAGTTATACTCATTTCTCCTGAAATCCATATAATTAAAAATATAACACTATATATTTTAGTGAATAAATAATATATAAAAATCAAACATGTCAGGAGTCAGGTAAAATGAGAAGATAGCTCTTGCATCTAAGAAAACCATGGCACAGAAAAGAGGTCACCCACAACTGAAGAGAAGTATAACGTTTGAATAACCAAACCAAAACTCTCACTCTATGCAGATGAATTCCCTTATCAGCCTAGGAGCCACCTCAGCAGAGGCCACCAGGCAATACCCAGACTGTGTCAGTATGGCCGAGCAGGTGGGTCTAGAGAAGTCAAATTTCTCTTGTGATGAATGATTAAACTCGGCAAAGAATCACTGCCCCATGTAATCCCAAAGCTTCCCTTGATCTGGCATCTTCATTTGCCAGCTTCTAGGGCAAAAGCTTTTCTCCTTGAAACACCAATAGGACAGGAGCAGTGTAAGCAGCAACTTTAATGGGCCCATTCCTTACTGGCATCTGACCCTGCCTAGGGCGCCTGCCCTGAGCACCAGAACAAGTCTGCATGGACTTCTACTTCCCCTCTGATACAAAGGAAGCTGTTACATCCAGAAAATTGAAGCTATTTTACAACACTGCACATTTATTCTGCTGAATCATGACTTGGAAATACATAAAAATTTGATGACGATTCCTTAGTGGAACCTGAGTCATTTCCACATTTCACTTTTAAGAAAGTCACAATCATTGGGGAATTCTGGGAACTCATTATCATGAGGGAATTTTCGAAGAATACATGTATCTGTATTATCCTTAAAATATACATTAATAATGGTAACAGCTACCATTTCTTAAATGGTTACTGGTACCCAGTATTGTGGTAGATTCCTAACCTATATTACTTACTTACTTTTCCTAACAACCCTTTGTCATGAGGAAACTGAAGCTTAGGAAGCTTGAATTGCCCAAAAACAAATAGGTGGTAACTAGAAGATCTGGGATATTAACTTAATTCTATATGATTCAAAAGGCTAAATTCTTTACCAGTATTCTGTCTTCTACCTCCCAAATACATGGAAATAGAAAAATTCTCAACAGTTCTGTACAATAACAGGAATCAACTGTATTCCAAATTCTAAATCTCCATTTACAGTAAAGCATGTGAATAGAAAGAAAACTTTAATAGCTGGCAGACAAAAACTGGTTTGAATAAATATGTTAATAAGAAACAGGCATGACCATATTTACTCTTATTTAAAAAAGGTAAGTCTACTGTACCTCTGAAACCAATAATACATTATATGTTAATTCACTGAAAAAAAATTACAAAAAAATAAAAAAAGGTACATAGATGATAAGGGCAACCACACCAACAGGACACTCACCCTTTTTACTGATAGAATCAGGTCATTAATTATTTGCCTTTACTCCACAGTAGGACTTTTCTATTTTATTGATATAACTGGATCAATACATTTGGAGACAAATAATAAGCAAAGAAAGTTAATTCACTGCATACAAGAACAAAAATTTGTATTTTAACATATAACCTGAGATGATTCTTATGCATACTCCAGTTCTAAAATTTTGAAAAATGTATTTATGCATTTGATACTTCATTCTTTATAGTTGCCTGGACTTAACAAAGTAGACTTCAGAAAGACAGCTGAGTAGGAGGATCCTAAGCTCACCTTGTCTCACAGATACAACTAGATAACACTCATATCAGTGTAAATAACCTAGACAATGACTCAAAGACTGGCAGAACAGACTTCCACAGCTAAATGTATGGCAGAAAAATAGGTATATGAATAAAAATCTGTCAAGGGACTCACAAATAAAAGGATGTAAAATATGAAACAATGTACCTAAAATGTGGGAGAGTGGAGTAAGGAATGGGTTCAAATTTAAATGACCACCAGCTTCATATAGACTGCTATAGGCGTAACATGTTATTTATAAACCTAATAGTAAATACAAATCAAAAACCTGTAATAAATATGCAAAAAAAAGAGAAAGGAATCCCAAGTATATCACTAAAGAAAGCCAGCAAACCATGAGAGAAGACAACAACAAAAAAAGAGATGAACAACAACAACAACAAAATCCATAAAACAAGTAAGAAAAGGGCAATAAGTACATGTTATCAAACTATTTTGAAAGTAAATGGACTAAACACTCCAATCAAAGGAAATAGGGTAACAAAATGGATGCAAAAGACAAATCATCATATGATCTCCCTGATATGAGGAAGTGGAGATGCAACAGGGGTGGGGGTTAAGGGGGTAGGAAAAGAATAAATGAAACAAGATGGGATCGGGAGGGAGACAAACTAAAAGAGACTCTTAATGTCATAAAACAAATTGAGGGTGTCAGGGGGAGGGGTGTTGGGAGAGGGTGGTGGGGTTACATTATATGTTTAAATAAAAATTTAAAAAAATTAAAGAAAAAAAAAGCAAGACCCATATATACACTGTCTGTGGGAAACTCATTTCAGACCAAAGCCACCTGCAGATTGAAAATGAGAGGATGGAAAAACATTTTTCATGGAAATGAATGTCAAAGGAAAGCCACAGGAGCAGTTGGAAAAACAGACTTTAAGACAAAGGCAACGAGAGACAACCAAGAACACTCTAATAATAAAGACAGCAATCCAACAAGAAGATATTACAAATGTAACTATTCATACACCCAATATGAGCACCCAAATACTGAAGGTAGTTAGTAACAAACAAAGGAACTAACTGATAACAATAACAGTAGGGGACTTTAACACACTGCTTACTTTAATGGATGGATTATCCAAACAGAAAAACAAGGAAACAGTGGCTTTGAATAACACATTGGATCAGATGGCTTTAACAGATATATTCAGAACATTTCATGCTAAAATAGTGGCATACACATTCAAGTGCACATGAAACATTCTCCAGAACAGATCACATATTAGACCACAAAACAAATCCCAACAAATTCAAAAGATCAATGTCATATCATGCACCTTTTCTGACCAAAACACTATGACATTAGAAAACAACCATAAGAAAAAAATCTAGACTTAAAAATTGTATATTGGATGAGGGATTAATATACCAAATATATAAAGAATTCATACAACTCAACAGCAAAAAAAAAAAGAAAAAAAACCATTCTGATTTTTAAAATGGACAGAGGATCTGAACATTTTTCCAGAGAAGATATCCAGATGGCTAATAGATATATGAAAAGATGCTCAACATCACTCATCATCACAGAAATGAAAGTCAAAACCCCAATGAGGTATTACCTCCCAGGTGTCAGAATGGCTAAAATCAAAATGACAGGGAATAATAAGTGTTAACAAAGAAGACAAATACTGTATGGTCTCACTTATATGTGAAAAGTAAAAAAAAAAAAAAAAAACAAAAAAAAACCTAAACAAAAGAAGCTCATAGACACAGAAAATACATTGGTGGTTGCCACAGGAAGGGGGTGGAAGGTAATATGAGTGAAGGGAGTCAAAAGGTACAAACTTCCAGTTATAAAATAACTAAATCACAGAAATGTAATATACAGCAAAGTGACTATCTTTAGTACTGCACTGCATATTTGACAGCTAAGAGAGTAGATCTTAAAAGTTCTCATCACAGGAAAAAAAGCTATAATTGTGTATGGTGACAGATACTAAGAAGATACTGTGGTGATCATTTTGCAATATATACAAATATCAAATCATTAAGTTGTACGTAGGTCAATTATACATATGAATGTCAATTAGACCTCAATTAAAAAAATCAAAGGAAGCTACATGTCTGTAATCACTTACATACTTAGCATTACAAGATCAAATGCACCAAATAACAACAAATGAAAAGAACTGGCGTTTCTATGTTATCTTTTACTTAACTATAACTGATTTACTCTTAGTAAATTCATAAGTGTCATGTACATCAGAAAAATAAAGTTTTCTATTAATTCTACTGCAGCAGTGGGGAAATATTTTTCCTTTCCTTTAACACTGAATATTTTATAAGGTTAGAAGTCATCAGTTTAATGTTTATGTATTTTTGATGAATATGGCAAGAATAAAATTATATCATTGTCAAAGATAGAGAAGTTAGTTCTGATGCACTCTAATTTTATTTTTATAAAGGCTGCAGTGGTACTCTTCAAACTCACGAAAATGAGACAGTCATGTACGTTATCAATGTTATATTTATAATATTAAGAGTACATGAGTCTCTGAATCCAAACCATTTACATATCTAAATATTCAAACTTCTGCTGTGATGTGTTTGTATGCCAGATAATTGACCAAACACCCACTACATACAAGGATCTTTTCCTGCTTTGGCATTTCTGAAAAGAAGCAAGACTTCTGTGATCTAGAGTGATGCCTGGGAGACAGTCTACGGGGAAGAGTTTCAACTCCCTGAAGACAGCTAGAGAAGGAGGAGGCAAAGGAAAACAGTCACTGATCACATCTTCAGGGCAGAGAAAAACAATTAGGAAATGGTTAAGGTTTGGAAAATATTGAAATATTTTCATAACATAATATAGTGGAGCAAAATTTTACAGAATGTCATTCTACTCTTTCACTGGAATAAGAAATGTTTGTTCTATTCCATGAGAAATGTTAAGTCCCTGGTTCCTGGTTGACATGCAGAATGGTTAAGGACTGGTCTTGAATTACTAAACAGAGGATTAAGTGCCTGACACACAAAACTCACAGAACTGCACACTCAGCATTTTAATTTAAAGAAATTATTTGAAGATGTATAGCTTACAACTCAATTTTTGAAGGGATGACTATCTCATACGAGATAGTCCAAAAAGTCAACTGCAGCCCCACATTGTAATTATAGCAACAGGCAAACTTCTATTTACCTTATGCCATTTTACTCTTCCTTTATGTGTAAGGAAGAAAATAGGGATTTTTAGGAGGATAGTTATAAAGCATACTACATGATAGGCCTTTGAATTGGTGAGTTCCCAAAGGAAAAATGTTTAACTAGAAACTTCCAGCATCATGGCTGATTAAACTGATTCAGAGGAACTAATGTTCCTGTTACAAAAATAATAGAATTAAATAAAATAAATATGATAAAATAAACATACAATGAATAATAGAGCAGTTATTAAAAATAAATAAACCAACTGTACTACTTTTTGCAACTCTGCTCTAAGTCTGGAGTTATGTCAACATACAAAGTTTGAAAAAACCCGGTAGTAATGATTAACACTACCGAGCAAGTACCATTTTGAGCAATATCTCAAAGTTGATATGTGATAAGGCGTAGATGAAAAAAAATGGAAAAAAAATTCCTAATGATGGTTGGGTCTCTAATTTAGTTTTATCTAAAGATGATTCATATTTCTATCTTTGGATTCCTTGGGACACTCAGGTATTCACAATAAACTTCCATTTTATTTAAACTTTTTTGAGACAGTTTCCCAGCAATTAAATCTAAGAGTTGAAACTAATGCAAATGCACTCATTTGTGTTACGTACAGTAAAATGCACACTTTTAAAACACAGGAACAGCAAGGGGCAAAACCTTTTCCTCCATCTGGCTTCTTAGAACTGATTAAAAGCAGTCTTTACATAAGACCACGAGTGCAAACCAAATTATAAAATTGGATCATCATTTATTTTTAATTAATTTTTATTTTAATTAATTGTGCAGTCAAATGAAGCTTAAGGGGAATTTGTGCTGGACTTACTTCCTTAGTGACCCTGGAGCATTCTCTTAGTTAATGACCCTGCAAGGCTTCTGTGTCCCTGGAGGACAGAGAGAAAAACCTAAAGCCTCTAGTCCATCTGAACTTCAACCAATTAAACTTACGGTATCCTTTTTCCCTATAAATCATGGGGAGCAGGAATACAAAAATAAAGAAATACTACTGTGAATTAGAAAAGCTGTTGAAAAAATATTTCACTGAGATTCTGAATTGGGAAAAAAATACCAAGAAGGTCTGAAGCTTTTTAATATTTCTAAATTTTCCCTCAAAGAGTATTTTACAGTGTCGATCTTATGCAAATTATAGACACATCACTGATCTGAAGTTAAAGATAATATGTGACGTGTTACAAAATAGTTAATGAGCTTGAAAAGATTAAAATTAAAATACTTTTTTAGAAGAAAATAACACTGAACCACTTTCTTAGGAATTAAACTGAGCTAGCATAAGTGATCCTTATGGATGCCATATGAATATTTCACAACATAAAGCCTGCATT
>ML103111.1:9771-27908 GCA_003697995.1 Taxidea taxus jeffersonii
TTAACTTTGTTTCTCTTGGCTACAGCAATGTGACCAGGTGTCTCTGAATACCTCGGACCCAGCCTCTGCTGCCATATTCCAGTCCCCTATCCCTGCCAATGACCAGGTAGTTCTAAGACAAAATTGCAAACAGATCCCGGGGCCCAACTAATTGCACAGGCCCTGGGGCTTGGCCTGACTCCCAGGTTAACTGAGACAGAGTTTTGGAAGGGCCTCAAGCCTGAAGCTAGTATGGAAAGAGATCCCAAGGGATGGAAGGGGATACAGGTTGCCAGAATTTTTCAGGAGAGATGAGAGTGTGATGTAGTCGAAAAGGAAGGGACTAGCAAGCACTTTTATCAGAGAGCTCAATACTTGAGGAGTAAGAAACAGCTGTGGGCTTGGGCAAAGGGAACCTCCATTGGCTACACCTGGAAGCTGGGTCAGCAAGCAGCCTGGAATCTTCCTGCCCAAAGAGAATGGAAGCTTCTGGCCCGGGCTCCTTTTCCTGTCCTTCCCATTGCTGAATATATGTAAGAGTGGCTCAGGGGGAGCAGGGGTGCTTTGTGGGGCGACCCTCAATTATTTGTAGCTGGGACTCGGTGCACTCTACCAGGCAAGGGCTCTTTCAGATCATGCCCTCCATGGAGCATTTTGTGCTCCATGTGCATTTGTGCACGTGTCAACAATCTTTTCTTCTGAATGAATGCATGTCAAATAGCCTGAGGGAAGGATACAACATGGGTATGCATAAGCAGGCTGACAATAACCAACCAGGAATTAAGCAGGAATGTGTGGTTACGTGTATGTCCTCTGGTGTGGGTATGTAAAGCCTCGTTGCTCTTTATATGATTAGGGTTCGGTGGTGCTGGGTGTGTGTGTATGTGTGTTTGTGTGTGACTCTGTGTGTGACTATGTGGGTGGTTGGTGTTGTTTCAGAGTGGTATGAATCTGATAGGTGTTCTGACTTGAGGTGTGTTTACCTGGGTCTGTTGAATAGGTGGGGGCATTTCTGTGCTAGAGGTGTGTTGAGTAGATGCAGTCCATGGGTCCCATGGATGTGGTGTGGTCTTGTGTGTTGCAAGTGGCATTGATGTGTGATGAAGGTCTGTTTCCGATGGTGGCTATTGGGTGTTTTTCTAGTGTATATGGGTGGGGAGTAGGGGGTGTGTATGTGTGATATCCATGCAGTGTGTTAGGGAGGTTTGTGTTGTGCATGGGTTGTTTTTAATCTTCGTTTCTGGTTGTGTGTGGTGTAGTTTTAGGTGGACTCTGTGCTGAGTTTGGTGTACCTGTGGTGTATGCATGTTGTGTGTGGTGGGGTGCTATTGAATATGGTCTCTTTGGGGTATGCTTGGGAGAGGTGGGTGGTGTGCAATGGAATCGTGGTTTGTGTGTGGTGTTTGTGCTGTGTATGCATGGTGTACTTCTGGGTGGGATAAGTGTTGTGCGTTTCTGGCATACATGGGGTGTGTGTTATTACGTGACCAGTGCATATGTAATGTATGTATGTGATTTATGCTGTCTGTGCAGTGTACATTGTATTGTTGAAAGTATGTCTGCATGTGTTGGTTTGGGAAAGGTTTCAGTGTACGTGTTTGTAGATGTATGTTGTGTCTGAGAGTAATACCCGGATCTCCTGTGGTCCATGTGTGGTGATGTGAACTGTGGGTGAGGGGTCGGGTTATGGTATGTAGGCAGTATATGGGGAGTGTGGGTGCTGTATGTGTAGTGAATTCTTTGTTTCCTTATGGGTGGGTGTGAGGGGAATAGGTGACGAGATTGTCCATAGAGGACTGTAGTGTGTCTGCGGTGCAGTGGTGCATTTGTGTTTGTATGGGAGGTGTGTGTTGGAATCTGTGTTGGAATGTGTGGAATATGGATAATGGGTATGGAGCACGGAGTGGTGTGTGTAGTCACTTGATTTGGGTAGGTGTGTGTGGTCTATATGTTGTCTGGGTCATGTCACTGCAGTTTGAGATGCTAAGGCACAAAAGGTATCAATGATGATTGGTATGAATCGGTTGGGTGTGTGTTCTACAGGTGGGTTCAGTGTGGGTGTGTGTGGTGTTTCTTCTGGGAATAGTTTGAAGGTATGGGGTTTGTGTTTCTGCTGTAGGGAGGGCCTGTGTTGCAGGTGTGATGTGCCTCTGAGGGAGATGTTGCCTACATCTGCTGTCCTTCTGGTGTGTGCATGCATGAATGTGTGTGCTATGAGGACTCTGTGTGGTGTTCATGGGTTTTCACAGTCATGTGTGAGTGTGGTATATGGGTGGTGCCTGTCTCTGGGTGAGTTACCCCTCTTGGTGCTGCAGGTGTGGTGTGACTCTGAGTTCTGGGTATTGTGTGTCCCATTTCTGGAATTTCTTATCATATGCATGTTTGGTCTTGGAGTACCATTTTGGGGTTTCTGGGTGTGTCATGCCTGTGGTGTGGAATGGTCATGGGTGATCTCTGCCTGAGTGTGTGTGGCAACAGTGCTGTGAATTTCGTATTTGTGGAGTGCACGCCTGTAAGCTTTGTGTGTGTGTGTTTGTCGATGTGTGCACGTGCCATATGTGTTGTGTGTGATGGGTGCGTGGGATGTATCTGAGAGTTGTAGGTGAGGGGAACGTGTAGTCCATGAGTTAGTAGTGTGCTGTCTGTTGTGCATGTTTGCTACGGAATGCTTTGGGCTCTGTATGCCTCTCCTTGTTTGTGTGTATTATCGATGTTATGAGCAGGTGATTTATATGGATAGCTTGTATAGGGTGTTTTGGGTGTGCCTGTGTTGGACTTGAGGTCAATGGAATGTGTGTGTATTGTGTATGTCTCCTGTGGATGGTTTTGGATGGGTGTGTGTAGAGAAAGTGTGGCGTGAATAGTATGTGTTCCAGGCATTGTGAGTGTGTGTTTGTGTGTGTTTTGTGGTGAATGTGGGGAGTATTTTCTAGGATTCCCTGATAGGCATGTGTTCTGTGAGAGTCCTGGGAGTGACACATATGACACCCAATGATGTATGTTGCGTCTGGCCACTGCATTTGGTGGCGGGGTGGTTTTGCGTTCATGTGTGTGTTGTGTAGGTATGCTGTGTGTGCTGTGTATTCTGTGTGCTTTCTGGGCGACATATAAGTCCAATGTATATGTGTGTACCCTGTGTAGGATTGTTGTGTGTATGCTGTATGCCAAAAAGTGTCTGTTCCCGGTGTAGCTTAGGGGTGTAGGTTTTCATGCCACTCCCCATCTGTCTCTCTCAAACAAATCAATGATATTCAGAAGGGAACAACTAGCCCAGTCTCCCAACGATTTGGCTTTGTCCCATCTAAGAAACCACTCTGGGTTTGGGCAAAGGGAATTCTCCACAGGCTCTACCAGAGGATTGGTCAGCAAGAGCCTTCCATAATTCTTTCAGAAAGAGAGAGACCATGGCTCTCATTATATATTTCTCCTGCCCTTAAGGCCAGGGACTAGAGACAGCAGTCATTCAGGGAAGGGTGGTAATTCCTCTCTCTGGAAGCTCCTGGGTTTGTAATTGGGCCTTCAGTCAATATTCACTGAATGCTCTGAAAGAGCCCTTACCAGGACCATCAGAATAGTCTGCCCACCCTCGCCCTCTGGTCTTTAGAATGGAGGTATCAGAGTGAGTCAAAGAGTAGATCACGCTGACCAGTCTTAACTCTACAGACTCCATGAAGCCAGCAGCATGCAGTCTCAACAAGGGGCAGCAGATTCCTTGGCGATATCTGACACTGACTGTTCTCACCGGGAACAGGAACACAACAGAAACATGCCACCAACCACTGAGTGCTGGCTGTGTGAGTGACAGTTCCATAGGCCACCAATGTGAACCAAGGGAAGTTTGGATATTCAGCAAGCCTAGGAGAATGTCCCTAGGAAAGCCAGTGTCATCCATTCCATTGGGAATGAAACAAATCAGACACTTGTTTTAACTTTGATTCTCTTGGCTACAGCAATGTGACCAGGTGACTCTGAATACCTCTGGCCCGGCCTCTGCTGCCATATTCCAGTCCCCTATCCCTGCCAACGTCCAAGTAGTTCTGAGACAAAATTGCAACGGATCCTCGGGCCCAACCAAATGCACAGGCCCTGGGTCACTGATAGCCTCTCAGGCTAACTGAGACTTAGGATTCGAAGGGCCTCAAGCCTGAAGCTAGTATGGAAAAAGAACCCAATGGATCGAAGGGGATACAGAGGGCCTGAATTTTTCAGCAGATCTGAGAATTTGATGTAGTCAAAAAGGAAGGGACTAACAAGCACACCTTTCCAGCGAGCTCACCATATCAGGAGTAAGAAACAGCTGTGGGCTTGGGCAAAGGGAACCTGCATTGGCTACACCTGGGAACCATGTCAGCAAGCAGCCTGGAATCTTCCTGCCCAAAGAGAATGGAAGCTTCTGGCCCTGGCTCCTCTTCCTGTCCTTCCAATCACTGAATACAGGTAAGAGTGGCTCACGGAGATCAGGGGTGCTTTGCAGGGCGGCCGTCAAGTGTTTGGAGCTGGGACTTGGTGAAATCTACCGGGCAAGGGCTCTTTCAGAGCACGCCATGCCATGCAGCATTCTGTGCATGTGTTAACAATCGTTTCTTCCTAATGAAATAATGTCAATCAGCCTGAGGGAAGGGGACAACCTGGGTATGCATAAGCAGGCTGATGAAAACCAACCAGGAGTTAAGTAGGAATGTGTATATACATGTCTGTGTGTGTGTTATGTTGTGGGTGTGTGAAAGCCAATTGTTATTTATATGATTAGTGTTCGGTTGTGCTGTGTGTGTGTGTGTGTGACTGTGTGGGTAGTCGGCGTTGTTTCAGTGTGATATGAATCTGACAGGTGTTCTGACTTGAGGTGTGTTTCCCTGGGTGTGTTGAATATTGGGATGCATCTCTGGGCTAGAGGTGTTTTGAGTACATGCAGTTCATGGGTCACATGGATTTGGTGTGTGTCTTGTGTTTTGCATGTGGCCTTGGTGTGTGATGGAAGTCTGTTTCTGATGGTTGCTATTGGGTGTTTCTCTAGTGCATATGGGTGGGTAGCAGGTGGTGTGTATGTATGATATCCATGCACTCTGCTAGTGGGGTATATGTTGTGCATGGGTTGTTTGTATCTTCGTTTCTGGTGTAAGTGTGATATAGTTTTGGGTGCATTCTGTGTGCTTAGTTTGGTGTACCTGTGGTGTGTGCATGGTGTGTGTCACAGGGGGCTCCTTGGGGTATGCTTGTGGGAGGTGGGTTGTGTGCATATGGAATCCTGGTGTGTGTGTGGGGGGTGTTTGTGCTGTGTACACATGGTATGCTTCTGTGTGGGATAAACTTTGAGTATTTCTGGCATACCTGGGGTGTGTGTAGTTATGAGACCAGTGCATATGCAGTGTATGCATGTGATTTATGCTGTCTGTGCAGTGTACATTGTATTGCTGAACATATTGCTATGTGTGTTGATTTGGAAATGTTTCAGTGTGCACGTTTGTAGATGTCTGGTTTGTCTGACAATAATAGGCTGATTTCCTGTGGTCCATGTAAGGTTATGTGAGCTGTGTGTGAGGGGTAGACTTATGGCATGTACACAGTGTATATGGGGAGTGTGGGTGCTGGATGTGTAGTGAATTCTTTGTTGACTTATGGGTGGATGTTAGGGGAATAGGTGACAAGATTGTCCATAGGGGAGTGTAGTGTGTCTGCAGTGTGGTGGTGCATTTGTGTCTGTATGGGTGGTGTGTGCTGGAGATCTGTGTTATGTGTGAAATAGGGATAGTGGGTATAGAGTTCGGTGTGGTGTGTGTGGTCGCAAGATGGGGGTAGGTGTGTTTGGTCTATATATTGTCTGTGTCATGTCTCTGTGGTTTGAGATGCACATGCACAAAAGGTGTCAACGATGAGTGGTATGAATTGGTTGGGTGTGTTTTCTACAAGTGGTTTCAGTGTGGGTGTGTGGTGATTCTGCTGGGAGTAGTTTGGATGGTATGGGGTGTGTGTTTCTGCTGTAGGGAGGGCCTGTGTTGGAGGTGTGATGTGCCTCTGAGGGAGATGTTGCCTACATCTGCTGTCCTTCTGGTGTGTGTGTGCATGAGTGTGTGCACTATGAGTACTCTGTGTGGTGTTCATAGGTTTTCACAGTCATGTGTGAGTGTGGTATATGGGTTGTGCCTGTCTCTGGGTGAGTTACCCCTCTTGGTGCTGCAGGTGTGGTGTGACTCTGAGTCTTCTGGGTATCTTGTGTCCATTTTTGGATTTCTAAGTTGTATGCATGTTTGGCCTTGTAGTCCCATTTAGGGGTATCTGGGTGTGTTGTGCCTGTGTAGTGGAATGGTCATGGGTGATTTCTGCCTGTGTATGTTTGGCAAGTGTGCAGAGTATTTCGAATTGTGGAGTGCACGCCTGTAGGCTTTGTGTGTTTGTGTTTGTAGATGTGTGCACGTGCCATGTGTGTTGTTTGTGACGGGTGTGAGGGATGTATCTGAGTGTTGTAAGTGAGGGGAACATGTTGTCCATGACGTAGTAGGGAGCTGTGTGTTGTGTGTGTGAGTTTTGAAAGGCTTTGGGCTCTGTGTGCCTTCTCTGTGTTTGTGTGTATTTTCAATGTTCCCTGCAGGTGATATATATGGGTAGCTAATATAGGGTGTTTGGGGTGTGACTGTGTTGGACTTGGTGTCAATGGAATGTATGTGTATGGTGTATGTCTCCTGTGGGTCGTTTTGGATGGGTGTGTGTAGAGGAGGTGTGTGGCGTGCATTGTGTGTGTTCCATGCATTGTGAGTGTGATTTGGGGTGTGTTTGTGCTGAACGGGGGGGTGTTTTCTATGATTCCCGGATAGGCGTGTGCTACCTGTGTTCCTTGAGAGTCCTGGGTGTGGCACCTATGACACCCAATGGTGTATTTTGCGTCTGGTCACTGCGTTTGGTGACGAGGTGGTCATTTGCGTTCTTTTGTGTGTGGTGTAGGTGTGCTGTGTGTGCTGTGTATTCTGTGTGTTTTATGTATGACATGTAACTCCCGTGTATATGTATGTGCCCTGTATAGGAGTGGTGTGTGTATGATGTCTGCCAAAAAGGGTGTAGGTTGTATGTGTGCTTTGGGTGTGATCTATCTGTGCAGGGTCAGCAGGCTATGGGTGCTGCATGTGTGTACCTTTAGTATGGGCTGGTGGCGTGTGATGGAATGCGTCCAAGTCTGTGGATTTTGTGGCAGCTGTGGGGTTTGCCTTCGTTTGTGAGATATGCAGTGAGAGAGGGTATGTGTTTGGTGATTGTTCGGCTAATCGTTGAGCACTACCCACAGGACCTTATGCAGTGCCTGCATGGAGTTGGAGGACCACCGTTTTGAGGGGGGATATCATACATCACTTATGCTGGTTGAACACAGAAAACGAGCGAGAATTCCTCAAAATCTGGGACCATTGTCTGTGAGTGAGAGCTCCATGACCCCTTAATGTGAGGCAAGACAGAGTGGGAAATATGGAAGGCTATGGGAATGCTATTAAGGGGATTCAAACAGGCATGGAAACAAGCTGAAAAATCACTGGGGAAGGAGAAAAATCTTTGTTTCCCCTTGGCCCAAGAATGCGTCAAATCCAATTCACCAGCTCACTTGGACTGGACTCAACCATTTCCTGTGGAGCCTCTTCAGAAACCTGAACTTTTCAGACATCCCAGGTGTTCTGAAACCTATTTGGAAGGGACCCACAGTGCCACATAACCACAGTCCTGAGAAGCCTTTGGGTGAATCCTCTTTTGTGTGAGCCTATTGCTCTTTGATATGGACACAGAATGATCCGCCAGGATCCTCTCGTTCTAGAGAAAGAGAAGAGATACGATCACCTGGTGGGCTTGATGGGCTAAGTATCTGACTCTGGGTTGCAGCTGAGGTGATTACCTCATGAGTAGGGTGATGGAGCATTCTTGTCCTGGTGGGTGCTGTGTGGGGAGCCCACAGGAAGATTCTCTCCCTCTGCCACTCCCTCGAGTCATGCCCACTCACCATCCATCTCTCACCAAAAAATCAAAAATGTTCAGAATGGAACCACTAGCCCAGTCTCCCAACGAGTTGGATTTGTCGGGTCTAAGAAACCACTCTGGGTTTGGGTGAAGGGAAATCTCCATGGGCTCTACCAGAGAGTTTGTCACCAAGAGGCTTCCATTCTACTTTTAGAAAGAGAGAGGCCATGTCTGGCCTTAGATATTTCTCCTGCCCTTCAGACCAGGGACTAGAGACCGCAGTCATTCAGGGACAGGTGGTGATCCCTCTCTCTGGAAGCTCCTGGGGTTGCAACTGAGCCTTCAGTAAATATTTACTGAATGTTCTGAAAGAGCCCTCACCAGGACCAGCAGAATAGTCTGCCCGCCCTCGCCCTCTGGTCTTCAGAACGGAGGCATCAGAGTGAGTCAAAGAGTAGGTCCAGATGACCAGCCTTAACACTACTTACTCCACACAGCCAAGCAGCATGCAGTCTCAGGAAGGGGCAGGAGATTCCTTGGAGATATCCGACACTGACTCTTCTCACCGGGCACAGGACCACAACAAAAAATTGCTATCCGACCACTGAGTGCTGGCTATATCAGTGACAGCTCCATAGGCCACGAATGTGAACCATGGGAAGACTGGAAATTCAACAGGCTTAGGAGAATGGCCCATCAGGGCCAATGTCGTCCAATCCGTTGGGAATGAAACAAATCGGACACTTGTTTTAACTTTGTTTCCCTTGGCTACAGCAATGTGGCCAGGTGTCTCTGAATACCTCCTGCCCAGCCTCTGCTGCCATATTCCTGTCCCCAGTCCCTGCCTACGTCCAGCTAGTTCTGAGACAGTATTGCAATGTATCCTGGGTGCCAAACAAATGTACAGTCTCAGGGCCTCCGCCAGACACCCAGGCTAACTGAGACATATGATTCGAAGGGCCTCAAGACTGAATCTAATATGGAAAGAGAACCCAATGGATGGAAGGGGATACAGAGGGCCAGAATTTGTCAGCAGATATCAGAATGTGATTTAGTCGAAAGAAAGGGAGAAGCAAGGTACACTTTCCCAGAGAGCTCACTCTATCGGGAGTAAGAAACAGCTGTGGGCTTGGGCAAAGGGAACCTCCATTGGCTACACCTGGGAGCCATGTGCGCAAGCGGCCTGGAATCTTCCTGCCCAAAGAGAATGGAAGCTTTTGGCCCTGCCTCCTTTTCCTGTCCTTCCCATCGCTGAATACACGTAAGAGTGGCTCAGGGAGAGCAGGGGTGCTTTGGGTGGTGGCCCCCAAGTGTTCAGAGATGGGACTCCATGCACTCCAACAGGCAGGGGCTTTTTCAGAGCACACCCTGCCGTGCAGCATTGTTTGCATGTGTGAACAATCATTTCTTCTGAATGAAAGCATGTCAATCAGCCTGAGGGAAGGAGACAACCTGGGTATGCATAAGCAGGCTGACAACAACCAACCAGGAATTTAGCAGGAATGTGTGTATACGTGTGTTTGTGTGTGTGTGTGAGTTTTGTTGTGGGTATGTGAAAGCCTCATTGCTCTTTATATTTTTAGATTTCAATGTTGCTGTGTGTGTGTGTGTGTGTGTGTGTGTCTGTGTCTGTGTGTGTGACTGTGTGGGTGGTCGGTGTTGTTTTGGTGTGATATGAATATGACAGGTGTTCTGACTTGAGGTGTGTTTCCCTGTGTGTTTGAATAGTTGGGTGCATCTCTGGGCTAGAGGTGTGTTGAGTACGTGCATTTCATGGGTCACATGGATGTGTTGTGTGTCTTGTGTGTGGCTTCTGGCTTTGGTGTTTGATGGAGGTCTGTTTCATGTCGCGGCCAGTGCGACAATACGACCAGGGTCGAGAGGGTAAGAGGATGGTGAGATGATGACGAGACGCAAAGAGATGGGGACAGGAGGAGCAAGGTGTTTGATGTCCAAGCAATGCCAATTTATTCATGGCTCTGAGGCATTATATAGTTAACAGCAGCAATCATAAAAAGAATTTGCAACATACGCATAAAATTCCTCAAGCTTCCCTATTATCTATTTCCCAAGGACTAATAGCAGATCTCTGAAGCCAGTGGCCTCGGTCTTCAGATAACTCCTTAACCAGCTGCACTAACTTCAAAGTGGCTCCAAACATAGTTTATGATCCATGCAAGCACAGCACAATCCCACAATGATTTAATGAGCAGGCCTGTTTTGCCCATTCCAGATAAGCACATGCAGACAACCATGTCAGCGAGTCTTAGGATCCATAGCTCAGGCCCTTTCTCAAGTGCTACTCAACTTTTCCACCCACAGGGCTATTAACCCCTGGGCTTCCAGAAGGCGTGATTTAGGGCCTGGTTTGGTCTCTTGACTCTAGCCCAGTCCATGGCTGCCTACAGTTTCAGATGGTGGCTGTTGGATGTTTCTCTATTGCATATGGGTGGGGAGTATGGGGTGTGTATGTATGATATCCATGCACTGTGTTAGTGGGGTATGTGTTGTGCGTGGGTTGTTTGTATCTTCATTTCTGGTGTGTGTGCAGTGTAGTTTTGGGTGGACTCTGTGTGCTGAGTTTGGTGAACCTGTGGTGTGTGCATGGTGTGTGTGGCTGGGTGCTATTGAATATGGTCTGCTTGGGGTGTGCTTGTTGGAGGTGGGTTGTTTGCATATGGAATCGTGGTGTGTTTGTGGGGTTTGTGCTGTGTATGCATGGTGTGTGTCTGGGTGGGATAAGTGTTGTGCTTTTGTGGCATACATGGGGTGTGTGTTGTTATGTGACCAGTGCATATGTAATGTATGTATGTGATTTATGCTGTCTGTGCAGTGTACATTGTATTGCTGAAAGTATGGCTGTGGGTGTTGATTGTGGGATGGTTTCAGTGTGTGCATTTGTAGTTGTCTGGTGTGTCTGACAGTAATACCCCGATCTCCTGTGGTCCATGTGGGGTGGTGGAGCTGTGGGTGAGGGGTAGAGTTATGGCATGTAGGCAGTGTATATATGCAGTGTGGGTGCTGTATGTGTAGTGAATTCTTTGTTGCCTTACGGGTGTGTGTGAGGGGAATAGGTGAGGAGATTGTCCTTAGGGGAGTGTAGTGTGTCTGCGGTGTGGTGGAGCATTTGTGTTTGTATGGCTGGTGTGTGGTGAAGATCCATGTTATGTGTGGAATAGGGATAGTGAGTATGGAGCACGGGGTGCTGTGTGTGGTCGTGATGATGTTGGTAGGTGTGTGTGGTCTACATGTTTTCTGGGTCATGTCTCTACAGTTTGAGATGCACATGCGCAAATGGTGTCAACGATGAGTGGTATGAATAGGTTGGGTGCGTGTTCTACAAGTGGGTTCAGTGTGGGCGTGTGTGGTGTTTCTGCTGGGAACAGTTTGGACGGTATGGGGTGCGTGTTTCTGCTGTAGGGATGGCATGTTTTGGAGGTGTGATATGCCTCTGAGGGAGGTGTTGCCTACATCTCCTATCCTTCTGGTGTGTGTGTGTGCATGAGTGTGTGCACTATGAGTACTCTGTGTGGTGTTCATGGGTTTTCAGTCATATGTGAGTTGGTATATGGGTGGTTCCTTTCTCAGGGTGACTTACCTGTGTTGATCCTGCAGGTTTGGTGTGACTCTGAGTCTTCTGAGTGTCGTGTGTCCCGTTTCTGACATTTCTGAATGGTATGCATGTTTAGTCTTGTAGTCCCATTTTGGGGTTTCTGGGTATGTCATGCCTGTGGTGTGGTGTGGTCATGAGTGATGTCTGCCTGTGTGTGTGTGGCAAGTGTGCTGTGTATTTCGTATTTGTGGAGTGCACGCCTGTAGGCTTTCTGTGTGTGTGTTTGTGGATGCGTGCACGTGCCATACATGCTGTGTATGACGGGTGCATGGGATGTATCTGAGAGGTGTAGGTGAGGGGAACATGTCGTCCATGATTGAGTAGGGTGCTGTCTGTTGTGAGTGTGAGTTTCAGAAGGCTTTGGTCTCTATGTGCCTTCTCTGTGTTTGTGTGTATTATCGATGTTCTGTGCAGGTGATCTCTATGTGTAGCTTGTGTAGGGAATTTTGTGTGTGCCTGTGTTGGACGTGAGGTCGATGGAATGTGTGTGTATGATGTATGTCTCCTGTAGATGGTTTTGGATGGGTGTGTGTAGAGGAGGTGTGTGGCGTGTATTGTGTGTGTTCCACACATTGTGAGTGTGTGTTTGTGACTATGTTTGTGGTGAATGTGGGGAGTGTTTTCTATGATTCCCTGATAGGTGTGTGATACGTGTGTTCTGTGAGATTCCTGATGTGGCACATATAACACCCAATGGTGTATGTTGTGTCTGGCCATTGTGTTTGGTTATGGGGTGGTCATTTGCATTCATGTGTGTGTGATGTAGGTGTGCTGTATATTCTGTGTGTTTTCTCTGCAATGTGTAAGTCCACTGTATAAGTGTGTGCACTGTGTAGGAGAGGTATGCATATGGTGTCTGCCAGAAAGATGTGCTCCCAGTGTAATGTATGGGTGTATGTTGCATGTGTGCTTTGTGTGTGATTAATGCTGGGTTGGCAAGCTATGGGTTGTGCATGGTGTATACGAGTAGTATATGCTGTTGGTGTGTGATGGAATGTGTCCAAATCCGAGGATTTTGTGATGCCTGTGGTATGTGCCTCGGTTTGTGAGATATGCAGTGAGAGAGGCAATGTGTTTGGTGATTGTATGACTAATCGTTGGTGCACTACCCACAGGACCTTATGCTGCGCCTGCATGGGGTTGGAGTAGATCATTTTGAAGGGGGATATCAGACATCACTTATGGTGGCTGAACACAGAAAACAAACGAGAATTCCTCAAAACCTGGGAAGATTCTCTGTGAGTGACAGCTCCATAACCCCGGAATGTGAGCCAAGACAGAGTAGGAAATAAGGAAGGCTATGGGAGTGCCTATTAAGGTGATCTACACAGGAATGAAAACAAGCTGAAAAATCAACCAGGGAAGGAGAGAACTAAGTTTGTTTCCCCTTGGCCCAAATGAGGCCAACTCCCACTCAAACCTCTCACGTGGACTGGACACAACTGTTTCCTCCTAAGCCTTTCAGAAACCTGAACTCTCCAGATGTCCCAGGTGTCCTGAAACCCAATTTGGAAGGGCCCCACAGTGCAATATAACCACATTCCTGAGAAGCCTGTGGGTGTCTCCTCTTTCAAGTGAACCTATTTCTCTTTGACACGGACATGGAATGATCCATCAGGATCCTCTGGTTCCAGAAAAAGAGAACAGGATAGGAGCACCTGGTGGGCTCTGTGGGCTAAGTATCTGACTCTCAGTTGCAGCTGACGTCATGATCTTATAGGTAGGGCGATGGAGTGTCCTTGTCCTGGTGCGTGCTGTGTGGGGAGCCCACACGAAGATTCCCTCCCTCTGCCACTCCCTCGAGTCATGCCCACTCCCCATCCATCTCTCTATAAAAAAATGAATGATGTTCAGAATGGAACCACTAGTCCAGTCTCCCATCGAGTTGGATTTTTCGGGTCTAGGTAACCACTCTGGGTTTAGGCGAATGGAAATTTCCTCGGGCTCTACCAGAGAGTTGGTCAGCAAGAGGCTTCCATTCTTCTTTTAGAAAGAGAGAGACCATGTCTGTCCTTAGATATTTCTCCTGCCCTTCAGGCCAGAGACTAGAGATAGCAGTCATTCAGGGAAAGGTGTTGATCCCTCTCTATGGAAGCTCCTGGGTTGCAACAGGACCTTCAGTCAATATTCCCTGAAAGCTCTGAAAGAGCCCTCACCAGGACCAGCAGAATAGTCTGCCTGCCCTTGCCCTCTGGTCTGTAGAACGGAGGCATCAAAGTGAGTCAAAGAGTAAATCCATCTGACCAGCCATAACACTACTTACTACATGCAGCCATGCAGCATGCAGTCTCAAGAAGGGGCAGCAGATTCCTTGGTGATATCTGACACTTTCTGTTCTCACCGGCCAGGACCACAACAGAAACTTGCCACCGACCACTGAGTGCTGGCTGTGTGAGTGACAGCTCCATAGGCCACCAATGTGAACCAAGGGAGGGTTGGAAATTCAGCAAGCTTAGGAACCTATCCCTAGGAGGGCCAATGTCCATTCCATTGGGAATGAAACAAATTGGACACTGTTTTCACTTTGTTTCCCTTGGCTACAGCAATGTGACCAGGTGTCTCTGGAAATCTCCAGCCCAGCATCTGCTGACATATTCCAGTCCCCTATCCCTGCCAAAGTCCAGGTAGTTCTGAGACAAAATTGCAATGGATCCTGGGGACCAACCAGGTTCACAGGCACAGGGGCTTGGCTAGCCTCCCAGGCTAACTGAGACATAGGATTTGAAGGGAATCAAGCCTGAAGCTAATATGGAAAGAGAACCCAATGGGTGGAAGGGGATACAGAGGGCCAGAATTTTTCAGCAGAGATGAGAACGTGATGTAGTTGAAAAGGAAGGGACTAGCAAGCACACTTTCCCAGTGAGCGCACCATATCATGAGTAAGAAACAGTTGTGGGCTTGGGCAAAGGGAACCTCCATTGGCTACACCTGGGAGCCATGTCAGCAAGCAGCCTAGAATCTTCCTACCCAAAGGGAATGGAAGCTTCTGGCCCTGGCTCCTTTTCCTGTCCTTCCCATCACTGAATACACGTAAGAGTGGTTCAGGGAGAGCAGGGGTGCTTTCGGGGGCGGCCCTCTAGTGTTTAGAACTGGGATTCTGTGCACTCTACCAGGCAAGGGCTCTTTCAGAGCATGCCCTGCCATGCAGCATTCGATGCATGTGTGAAGAATCTTTTTTTCCGAATGAAATAATGTCAATCAGCCTGAGCAAAGGAGACAACCTGGGTATGCATAAGCAGGCTGACAACAACCAACCAGGAATTAAGCAGGAATATGTGTGTACATGTGTGTGTGTTTTGTTTTGGGTGGTGAAAGCCTCGGTGTTCTTTATATGATTGGTGTTCTGTGGTGCTGGGTGTGTGTGTGTGTGTGTGTGTGTGTGTGTGTGTGAGTGTGTGTGTGTGTGTGACTGAGTGGGTGGTCAGTGTTCTTTCAGTGTGATATGAATCTGACAGTTGTTCTGACTTGAGGTGTGTTTCCCTGGGTGTGTTGAATAGGTGGGTGCATCTCTGGGCTAGAGGTGTGTTGAGTACATGCAGTTCACGGGTCACATGGATGGGATGTGTGTCTTGTGTGTTGCACGTGGCCTTGGTGTGTAATGGAGGTCTGTTTTATATGGTGGCTTTTGGATGTTTCTGTAGTGAATATGGTGGGGATAGGTGGAGTGTATGTATGATATCCATGCACTGTGTTATGGGGTATGTGTTGTGCGTGGGTTGTTTGTATATCCGTTTCTGGTGTGTGTGCAGTGTAGTTTTGGGTCGACTCTGTGTACTGAGTTTAGTGTGCCTGTGGTGTGTGCATGGTGTGTGTGGCGGGGTGCTGTTTTTTATGGTGTGTTTGCGGTATGCTTGTGGGAGTTGTGTGGTGTGCATAAGGCATGTGGTGTGTGTGTGGTGTTTGTGCTGTGTATGCATGGTGTGCTTCTGGGTGGGAAAAGCGTTGTGTGTTTCTGGCATACAGGGTGTGTGTGTTGTTTTGTGAGCAGTGCATATATAGTGTATGTATGTAATTTATATTTTCTGTGCAGTGAACATTGTATTGTTGAAAGTATGGCTGTGCTTGTTGATTTTGCAATGGTTTCAGTGTGCGTGTTTGTAGATGTCTGGTGTGTCTGAGAGTAATACGCCAATTTCCTGTGGTCCATGTGTGGTGATGTGAGCTGTGGTTGTGGGGTACAGTTATGGCAAGTATGCAGTATAGATGGGGAGTGTGGGTGCTGTATTTGTAGTGAGTTCTTTGCTGCCTTCCGGGTGGTTGTGAGGGGATTAGGTGAGGAGATTGTCCATAGCGGAGTGTAGTGTATCTGTGGTGCAGTGGTGCCTTGGTGTTTGTATGGGTGGTTTGTGTTGGAGATGTGTTATGTGTGGAACAGGGATAGTGGGAATGGAGCACGGGGTAGTGTGTGTGGTCACAATGATGTGGGTAGGTTTATGTGGTATATATGCTGTCTGAGTCATGTCTCTGAGGTTTGAGATGCACATGCGCAAATGGTCTCAATGATGAGTAGTATGAATTGATTGGGTGTGTGTTCTACAAGTGGTTTCAGTGTGGGTGTGGGTGGTGTTTCTGCTGGGAATAGTTTGGAACTGTATAGGGTGTGTGTTTCTGCTGTTTGGATGGCGTGTGTTGGACGTGTGATGTGCCTCTGAGGGAGGTGTTGCCTATGTCTGCTGTCCTTTTGGTGTGTGTGTGCATGAGTGTGTGCACTATGAGTACTCTGTGTGGTGTCCATGGGTTTTCACAGTCATATGTGAGTGTGGTATACGGGTGGTTCCTGTCTCTGGGTGACTTACCGGTGTTGGGGATGCATGGGTGGTGTGTGACTCTGAGTCTTCTGGATATCGTGTGTTCTGTTTCTGGAATTTCTGTGTGGTAGGCATGTTTGGTCTTTTAGTCCCGTTTTGAAGTTTCTGGTTGTGTCATGCCTGTGGTGTGGTGTGGTCATGTGTGATGTCTGCCTGTGTGTGTGTGATATGTGTGCTGTGTATTTTGTATTTGTGGAGTGCACGCCTGTAGGCTTTGTGTATGTGTGTCTGTCGATGTGTGCACGTGCCATACGTTTTGTGTGTGACGGGTGGGTGGGATGTATTTGAGAGTTGTAGGTGAGGGGAATGTATTGTCCATGAGGTAATAGGCTTTTGTCTGTAGTGCATGTGAGTTTCGGAATGCTTTGTGCTGTGTGTGCCTTCTCTGTGTTTGTGTATATTATCGATGTTCCGTACGGGTGTTTTATATGGGTAGCTTGTATAGGGTGTTTTGGGTGTGACTGTGTTGGACTTGAGGTGGATGGAATGTGTGTGAATGGTGTATGTCTCCTGTGGATGGTTTTGGATGGTTTGTGTAGAGGAAGTGTGTGGTGTGCATTGTGTGTGTTCCACACATTATGAGTGTGTCTGTGTCTGTTTGTGGTGAGCGTGGGGAGTGTTTTCTAGGATTCCCTGATAGGCGTGTGCTACGTGTGTTCTGCGAGAGAACTTATGTGACACATATGACACCCAGTGATGCATGTTGTGTCCGGCCACTGCGTTTGGTGACAGGGTGGTCTCTTGCATTCATGTGTGTTGTCTAGGTGTGCTGTGCGTGTTGTGTATTCTGTGTGTTTTCTGGGTGACGTGTAAGTCCAATGTATCTTTGTGTGCCCTGTGTAGGAGTGGTGCTCGTATGGTATCTGCCAAAATGGGTGTGCTCCCGGGGTAGCATATGGGTGTAGGTTATATGTGTAATTTGGGTGTGATCTCTTGGAAGGTGGGCAGGCTATGGGTTGTTCATGGTATGTACGTGTAGTAGGTGCTGTTGGCGTGTGTGGAATGCGTCCGTGTCCATGGATTTAGTGTTGGCCTGCGGTGTGCCTCAGTTTGTGAGATATGCAGTGAGAGAGGGAAAGTGTTTGCTGATTGTACAGCTAACCGTCAGTGCACTACAAACAGGACTTTATGCTGAGCCTGCAGGGGGTTGGAGGACCATCATTTTGAAGGGATATATCAGATATCACTTTTGGTGGCTGAACACAGAAAACAAGCGAGAATTCCTCAAAATCTGGGACAATTCTCTGTGAGTGAAAGATTCATGCCCCTGAATGTGAGCAAAGACACACTGGGAAATATGGATGGAAATGGGAGGGACTATTAAGGGGATCCACACAGGCATGGAAACAAGCTGAAAAATCAAAGGGGGAAGGAGAGAACTAAGTTTATTTCCGCTTGGCCCAAGAATGAGAACAGATTCCATTCAAACTGCTCACGTGGACTGGACACAACCGTTTCCTGCTAAGCCTTTCAGAAACCTGAACTTTCCAGATGTCCCAGGTGTTCTGAAACCCAATTTGGAAGGTCCCCACAGTGCAACATAACCACAGTTCTGAGAAGCCTGTGGGAGTCTCCTCGTTCAAGAGAGCCTATTGCTCTTTGACACGGAGATGGAATGATCCATCAGGATCCTCTGGTTCCAGAAAAAGAGAACAGGATAGGAGCACCTGGTTGGCTCAGTGGGCTAAGTATCTGACTCTGGGTTGCAGCTGAGGTCATAATGTTATGGGTAGTGTGATGGAGCATCCTTGTCCTGGTGTGTGCTGTGTGGGGAGCCCACACGAAGATTCCCTCCCTCTGCCACTCCC
>ML103112.1:16052-29301 GCA_003697995.1 Taxidea taxus jeffersonii
GCGTCCTGTCTGAGGCGTTCTGCTGAGCAGCTGACCCTTCCTCTCATTCACCCCTCAGCGCCCCGTGCTGTGAGGTTGGCGTGACCCTGGGTTATGTGTGGTCACTGGGGCCGTGGGGCCCGGCGTTCTGTCCCTAGAGGGTGGCGATGCCCCTAGAGGCGACTGCCGATGACCGGCCAGCTCCCAGGCCTGAGTCGCAAACGGGCTGCTGTGGTCATCCCGCTGCTGCCTCTGTTATGTCACTGGCTTTGCGTCTGATAGAGAACTAGACAGTGGCCACCCGCAGGGGGTCAGCTCAGCCGCCTGCGGGGACGCCTGCAGGTGAGCGCTGTCTTTCCTCCTGGGCCTTGGCTTCCTACCTTCAAAGAAAAACATATTTTAAGAAGAAGGCACGAATCTGCAGTGTCTTTGCCTTCGAGTCATAGATGGTTTTAGTTAACGAGACAATGGAAAATGCACTTTGGAGAAGAGACAGACATGAAACACTCAGGCCTCCTGGGGACAAGCGCGGGGAGCCACTCTTTGGGCCTAGCGAGTGAGCCTGCTGTCAGGATGCCAGTCTTGGGGAGGGAGAGCCAGGAGGGTGACGGAGGCTGGGCCTGCACGACAGGGCCGTCACTCACTTGGGCTGTGCGGAGCTGACACCTCTGGCGGGTGGCTGCGGCCTCCGGGTCGTCCAGCTGTGCTGGGGCAGCGCGTCCCTGGGTATAGGCCATGTGGGTGGGCCTGGGGGCTGGTGTTCCGGGAAGCCAGGCTAGCAAGTGGCCAGACAAAGGACACAGGTGCCAGGACACCACCCACGGGCTTGCCCACACGACAAGCCTGACTCGGGACTGGTGAGGGCGCTCCCAGCCAGCAGCTCAGCACCTCCACTGCCAGGGAGTCCCCGTACCCAGAACCACCTAGACCCAAGCGCTCCCCGTGCTGCCCCGATTGTCCCTGGGCCGACATGCCACCCAACGGGGGGTCATCCTACTCCACTCACTCACGGAGCTGGGCCGAGATGCCGACTGAGGGAGGCTGGTGCCTGAGCTCAGTGTGCTTCGTGAGGCCGCTGTGTCCTGTGGGACTGTGCGTGGCGGACGAATCCTGTGGGACTCTGCGTGGCGGCTGTGTCCATTCCTGTCGGCTGTGGTTTCTTGCCAATAATAAATAGTTGTTTTATATTTGTAGCTACTTTCTGTTTGTGCAAAGATGAACATTTGTCATAGTGATATGCGATCCATTCTTAACGCACATTCTAGTAGAATCCGTACAGCGACGAGGTGAGAACATTGACTATTTACAAGATGGCCCAGACGTCATCAGTGAGGGAAGGTGTCCCGGGGCAGGGAGGGTGCTGGGAAGGTGTGGCCCCATCCTCTGCCCACCGCCACTGCCCCGGCCACCGGCGATGGTCAAATGCTTCCTCGGTGCCCAGAGAATGTGTGAATGCCCTTGGAGGGCTCTGGTCCTTCCATCACTCCCCCGGGCAGTGTGAGGCTCCCAGAGCCTCGGGGGCAGGTATGGGGCGCTAGACTGCAAGGAGGACCACGGGGTCTGTGTGCAAAGCCCCCACGGGCAGCTCTGTGTGCTCGGTGCCACAGATGCAGAAATAATTTTCTCTTGACCAAAAACAAGGCAGCACCAAAGGCTCTTGGGGACCGCAGCTGAGGGCAGAGCAGATTCTGTGCCTGTCCCTCCGGGGACCCCTGGGTTCTAGTCGAGTGTCCACACTTGGACGGCTTGTGGGAGAGAGGAGGAAATGGGGGGTCTCCCCGGCAGGGCACGTGAGCTGGCCAGAGCGGGAAGGGGCAGCCCCTGAGCCCTGGCCATCCCCGCACATCCCCGACGTGCCGGCAGGCTGCCGCTCTGGGCAGGGGGAATCTCGCCGAGCTGCGTGGCTGGCGTGGACTCCAGGCTTGCCCGCTGTGGTGCCACCCGTGAGCGCAAACTTTCTCCCTGTCTGAGCCGGGAGCACCAGGCTCTTCGGGGCCGGGAGGGAGCAGAGCTGCCTCCAACACACCCTGCAGCGTCTGGATTCGCACCCATGCACACAGAGGAGGGGCCAGGAATGACACACGCCGTCCGTCTGTCCATCACCTTCTCATCAGCCACCTTTTCTGAGTCTCTACAGGCTGCAGGGGGGAGGCAACTCCCTTTCTTGGCTCTGGGGTCTCTTGTAGACACCAGTCATGCTGCAGGCTCCGGCTCTCCCGCACTCCTCCCTTCACCTCAAGCCTGGTTGCGCAGCAAAGCATTTTCAGCTCAAAGAGGTTGGTTTGGCTGTGCTGGGAAGCCACGGCGCGCTCCCCGGTGTATCCTGCACAGGATCCCAGCGTGGGACGATCCGAGGCTCCAGATAAAGACCCTCACAGGCTTGCAGGGCTGCTGAGCTCAAAAGCGTGCCGCACGGGGCTTCTGTACCCACATCGCTTTCCCATTTTCTCCACAGAGGAGCACCCAGTCCCCTTGTCCAGGGGAAAAACAGGCTCAAATTGAAGCCCTGTGGGACGGAAAGGGCCCCAACACCCACACAAGTCCTTCATGTCCCACGCGACAGGCAGGATGGGTGTCCCGGCTTGTCAGTGGACAGAAATGCCCCTGAGGGGGGAGCTTAGTTCTGCCCCTACTTGTCCTCGTGCCGGCTGTGGGATCTGAGCTATTCAAAGACCCCGAGTGAGGATGGGGGGACACTGCACTGCTCCCTCCAGAGAGAGAGTCAGTGAGGAAACCTCCCTGGGCCCGACCCCAGCAAAACCACCAGAACCTCGGGTCCCAAGGATCCAGTTTGGAATTTGAGATTCAACATGAAATTTTATGTGTCTTTACCTTTCTTTCTCCTCTCCTCTAGGAAAAAAGCTGGCCTAGGTAGAAGAAAGCTATGGGGATTTGAGAGAAAACTCTACTGGAGAGAAAGTAGCCCAGCAGAAGGCTGACAAGCCAGGTCCTTCTCACAGAGGTCCCACCCATGCCCCCCAGAGCCCTGGGACCCGTGGGGAATGGCTGTCTGCTCACGGGATCCTCGGGGCCAAATGAACCTGAGAGGTCACGGGCTGCCAGGTGCGTCCCAGAGAGGGCAGCCGCTGTGCCCTCCGTGCCTCAGTTTCTCCCTCTGTGAAGTCAAGCACAGGGCTCTCCATGACCCACTAGGGCTGTATCAGGGAAAGCAAGCCCGTTCCCACTGAGGGCTTTCCTGTAACCCTCTAGGGCACTCCCATGAGGCTGCAAACACGGGACCCCCCGGGAGCAGGTGCAGCACCCCCCTTCCTGGTGGTGCTCAGAGGGCACTGGAGATGAAGGAGGAAAGGGACCCGCAGTGGTGCCAGCCACGGTGTATGTGGGACAGACCAGTTCTGCAGGGCTGTCCCAGGAGCCCCGGTGGGCAGGAGAGAGGCTGGAGTGCCGGGTCGGCCGGTGCAGGAAGCGCAAGGGCCAGAAGCGGGTCTGGGCCTCCAGTGTGACTGCAAGTCTGGTCCGTCCCAAGCCCAAGTCTGACACTCACCGCTCTGGGGGTCAGCAAGGCTTGGGCGGGACACCTCATGGGCTGACTTTCTCTACCCCAGCCTCCATCGTCCCGGAGCCCAGCCGCCAAGCCCTGCCCCGCCCCAGGAGACACGGAAGACACGCAGGCATTTGAAGTGAGGGGCAGGGGGCCAGGGGGGTGGGCTGGGGCGACAGCTGGTGAGTTGTGGCCACCCCTGTGGAAGCCATCAGCCCGGAGGAGGGAGGTGAATCAGGATCCCCGAGGTCAGATGCCGGTGCATCCAGGAAGGCCAGCAAACGCCCATGTGTCCTCGTCACTCAAAGGGCCCCGGCCCCTGGAGGCAGGGGGGGACAGAGCGACTGACCGCCCGGGAACACGAAACCCGCAGGAAGCCGCCGCAAGTGCTGGTGGAGTCCGGGGGGATTTAGATCAAAAGGTTGCAGCTGGACGCCAGGGCGGGGGCGGGCGTGAGCAGCTGAGTGGGGCTCAGCACAGGGTGGGCCTTGGGAGGCCGCCCCACGGCTCCGTCCCCCCACGTCCCTGCTGCTGGAGGGTCCCTGGCGTGTGGTGTGTGGCTCCCTTCCCCGGGCAGGGAACCTGAGCTGTTAGGCCCACATCCAGGCGCCTCCTGGACGCCCAGCCTGCCCCATGGTGGGGACTTTGTCCCTGGGACATCAGCACAGCCTGAAAAGACGACACTCCCTTGCAGGGAGACTATGAGGCCGGAGAACCCCAGGCCCCTTTTAGGGGGTGGCAGGAGTCCCTCAGACGCCAGGGTGGTGTGAGGCAAGGGGCCCCGGGCTCTCTGTCTGGTGCCCAGGAAGGAGCATCGGCGAGGAAAGACTCGGTTGAGACTCGGTTCTGGACTCTGTGAAATCAGCTAATCGGGAGTATGCAGTGACCACCTACGTCCTCCTGGGAGCAGAGAGCCAGGCCTGGGCCTGTGTGAGGGAGCCCAGGACGAGGGACCCCTGCCAACGCGTGTCCCTCGTTGGAGCCAGTGTGGATAGCAGGGAGGGCATCTGGGATGAGGCTGTGAGTCTGGCCAAGGCCTCGTGTCTGTATGGAGGAGCTCGGTGGCTGTAGCAGGGATCCCATGAGGTCCCGTGTCCAGGCCTCAGGGGCCCGGGGATGCAGCAGCTGAGGGCTCCTCCCCGGAGGGCTGACTAGACAGTGGCTGGCAGCCATAGCCAGGGCACGGCGACCATGGCATCCCTGAGCCACACCGTGCAGGGTGCTCTGGGACCAAGGAATGCTGCCCGGGTGGACAGGGGCTGTTGGAGGCTGGGCAGGGGAGGATGGGGCATCTGGTGGATGGAGGACATGGGGCGAGGCTCTGGGCAGGGGCCCCTCTGCCCGGGGGACCAGCATGGAAGGCTGGGTTCAGGGAGCAGTCTCCCCACAGCTCACAGACACCCGGCAGAGGTCATGGGGAGAGACCTGTCCGGCACCTAGCTGTCTGGAGGCCCAAGGCTGCCTCACAGCCCCCACCTGGGGGCTCTCTAGCCTCTGTCACAAAAGCAGACTGGGGCTCGTGAGGTGGGCCACGTCCTCCGGAGACCCCCAGGAGCCCCACTACGGGCTCAGATGATAGAACACAGCCAGGAACCACTGCCTGGCCCTTGCCTGACCATAAAGCTGGGAACAAGGAGGTTTTCCAGTGGTGTATCCAGCCCTGCGAGAGGGCCAAGCTGGCTGGCCCTGGGTAGATGCTGCGATGTCAGGACAGCTCTGGATAGACGCAGGAGGGCCCAGCTACCCCGCCCACGCCCCACCTGAGACCTGACCGACGGTCCGTGAACAGGGCATCTGTGTGTTCCCGACAAGAAGCCCCAGACTTCAGCTTCTATGCCTGGAGGTGCCTTCCTGTGGTCTGGTCCCTCTGGGTCCCCTGAACCCTGGGCTGAGCCTCAGTTTACCCACTTTTGGGATTGTGCCAGGTGTCCTCAGGCTTCCTGAGAGCAGGGGCCATGTGCCCGCTGGATGGGGACTTGTCCTTTCGGCACCTTCCTTCCTTTCCGCTTCTTTCTAGAACCCCCCTTGGTGGGAGTCTCGTGGGATAGAGGGCATGGGCTCAGAGGCTCCCTCCTGGCAGCTCTGTCTGCGTTACTGTTTCCATTATCTTTCTGGATCCCGCGGGCCCTCCCTCCCCTGTGGACATGGACGCTGCCTGCCCGCCAAGGCCACTGCCCTGTGGCTAAGTGATCACACTCGGGTCATGTCCCACGTGACCTGGGCCACAGTCCCGGCAGCCCTGAGCACAGCCAGTGCTCTGGTAGCCGTGTCCGCTTCTGATCGGAGCCCAGACGCCCCCCTTCAGGACTGCCGTGCCACAGAGCCTGTGGCCATCCGGTGATCGCACCCCCTGAGGCCGGGAGATCTGCTGGCGTGAGAATCCAGAAAGATCCCCCAGACCTCAGGCTGCCACGGGGACCATGGTGTCACAGCAGCATTGGGGAGATGCACTCTGCGCTCTCCCGTCCCGTTTACGTCTAGAACGGCACGGCGGCCCTGGTGTCCGGCCTCCCCGAGAGCCATGTGGTCGGGTGGGCGCTGGACCCAGAGCTGGCCCCCCTCCTGGGAGCTGGGACGTACCTCTGCCCGCCGCACCTGCAGGATGTGCTCTGCCTGCCCAGGCTGGGAGGGTGCGACAAGGCAGGTGTGGGCGCCGGCACTTTCCAGAAACATTTCCTGACCTTTGGCCCACTTGAATGCAAGGAGAGGAAAGTGCCCTTTGGTTGACCTTGTTTAAGGTAAAGAAACCCCTCAGCCCTATTCTGGCCCTGCTCTCTGGCCGCACCCCTCCTAGGACCAGGGTCTGTGGGAAGGCCCTAAACTTCTCTCCGTGAAGCGAGCCCGTGGCCCTGGCTGTCCAGCTCTCTTGGGGTCTGCGGACGCCAACTGGCTCCAGCCGGCCCCTGCGAGCTCCTCGGCCCCATCGCAGGAGCGAAAGGAAACAGACGCAGCCAGGGCCCATGTTGCTATGGGTGGCCTGTCCTCGCCCCAGGGCGCTCAGCCCTGCAGACCTCCCGCGGGAGAGAGCACCCCCACCCCGCCTCCGAGGCCGCCACACCGGCCTTCACGTGTCCCCACTCCTTCCTCCTGCGGACGCCGGTCGCCGGCCCCCGCCTTCCACTCCCCTCCCGGCTCCACCGGAAGGGCACCCTGTCGCCACGGCCGTGCTCACTCCGGCCTCTGGCAGCCGGCTGTGCCTTCCCCACCTGCCCCCCCAGCCACGCCACTGCCGGGGCGCGGTTCAGATGCTGTCTCCCTGCTGCGCGACGCTCTGTGCATCTGCTCCCACACGGAGCTGACACCGGATGTCCACTCCATGCGTGTCTGTTCACACGCGTGTGCAAGGGGGGACTGCCGTGACTGTAGTGCTGGACTTCCGTGGTGCAAGAAAGATACACCCAGGGCTCTCCCCGCCCTCACGCAGCCAGGAGGGTCACCATGACGCCACAGAGCGGGACACGAGCCATGCGGCCCACGCATGATGGCCCATAGACGGCTCCCTGGAACCAGACAGCCCAGTCCAAGGTGGCGCACTCCGAGGACAGCCACTCCCGGGTCCCAGAACCCTCTGGACAGCCTGTGGTCCCTGTGCAAGAGGCAGGGGAGAGGGTTCAAGTTTGCTTTTCCCTGAACACGCCGTCCTTACGGGGTAGGATTGCGGACCGAGACCGACAGTTCTGGAGAGACAGTGGGACTCGGGAGCCACTCGGGCTCACTGGCGACACCACTGGAACGTGCGTCCAGGTCCTGGGAGGCAGCGTCTCCTGGAATCTGCTCCTTGCCCAGGGTGCCTGGAGGAGGTGGGGCCCCGAGACCAGCCCAGCTGTGCCCCCAAGAACTGTCCCCTCTTCCAGCGGTGGGAAGGCCATAGGACTGGCTCCCACCCTCATACCCCGAGACTTGCGGGGCACCAAGGGGCTGCCCCCAAGAGCACTGGGCTGCTCGGCCTGGGATGCCAGTGGGCAGGAGGGAAGGTGGTGCCCTTCTCCCCGACGCACATGGGCACCCTGCGGCTCAGACACAGCGGGGAAACTGTAGGATGCAGTTGGCAAGGGCACTAATTGCTCTGGCGACATTTAGCTCACCAGCTCCGTGCCTTCCCAGATAGCATTTACGTGGATTTCCTCATTATCTCCCGGCCGTCCAGACCCGCACTCCTGCAGGAAGGGCCAGCGGTGCTGTGTCTCCATGGCAGCGGGTGATCTGGCAGGAGGGCCGCAGCCGAGGAGAGGTGGCGACAAAGGCATCTTTAGTGCAGGGGCCACGCAGAGGGACGGGGTCCAGGAAGCCCATTTCTAAAGGCTGCCCAACCTCCAAACGGAGGCTCTTGGTCTAGCCTCTGAGCTCGCTTTTGTTGCCAGGGCTGCAGAGGCCCTGTTGCCCGGTCACATGAGCTCTGTGCTCTGTCTGCGAGCCAGGCCTTTTGTGCGGGTCACCTGCCCGGCTCCGCTGGCACGGCCCGCTGCCGCCGCGTACAGAGGCCAATTTAGCTCCTCGCCGGCACAGGGTGGAAGCAGGGGGCCTCGCAGCAGCTCCTCCTGTCCTCCTGCGTGGCCACCAGTGTGCTCAGTGCTGAGAAGAGGAATCACCAGCCTGCCCTGGTCGCCTCCCAGCAGCTCCTGCTCCTCCCGAGCCCCCCGTGTCCCCTCTCAGCCAAGATGAGGTTCAGATTGTGTCTGGTGCCCCTTGCGTCCCCGAGAGTGCTGCCTGCAGAACAGAGCCAGCCCCTGTGGCACCAGAGCCCCGCGTCGCTCTCCCGGGCTCCCTCACTCCTGTGGGCGCAGCCCAGCTCCCGCCTTCCCCGTGACCGTATGAGGGGCTTCCCCGAAGGAGTTGTGCTGTAGCTCTGGCAGCCGGGAGCCCCGTGACCTTTTCACTGGGAGGCAGGACCCCCCCTTGAAGTGCTGTCCGTGACAGTTCATGGAGCATGACCGTCTCCAGGAATGGAGGGATGCCAGCCCAGGCCACAGAGCAGGGTAGACGTGCCCCAGCAGGCAGGGGAAGGGCAGGAGGCTCTGGAGCAGGTGCTTGGGGTTGAGAAGGCCTGTGAAGCCCCACACGGGGGTGCTGAGGGCCAGGGCAAGCAGCAATGGAGGGCAGCTGGACCCATGGGGCTCCCAGCCTCACCAGCACCAGAGAAAGAGCAGGGTTAAGGCAAGAGCTGGACTTTCAGGTCCTGAACACACAGCTGGGGGAACAGCCTCTCCCAAAGAGGCTGGGGGCGCCGGGCCATGTGAAGGGGGTCCTGGGACCGGGCTGTGTGGTGGGTGACCCAGGGAGAGCAGTTGAGGCCCCAGGCTGAGCTGGTGCCAGGACACGGGGAGCTCCTGGCTGGGGTCCTCTGGGGTTGGGGAAGCTTTTGGGGTGACATGCAGATGGAGACTCGCTGAAGGGAAAGGCTGAGGGGGTGATGCCCGAGGGACAGACACTGGGCAGATGCACATGGCCCCCGAAGACAGCGCTGGCTGCCATCGGAACAGACGGCGATGGAGCAGTCAGGGCGCGTCCAGGAGGAGAGAGAGACGGGGAGTCAGAAGGAGAAGAGAGGCCGACGGGCACTTGGAGACAGACGACCCTTTAGATGGGGCAGAGGGTGTGGGGGTTAGAAGGAGCTGTGGGGAGTGGCTCCCAGGAGACCAGCTTCAGCAGCATCCCTGAGCGTCCCGTGCCTGGGGTGCCTGTGAGCCGGGCCTGCCCTCCAAGAGCAACAGTAATGTCTGCCGTGTCTCACGCACACGGCCCCGGGGCCAGCCCGGCACAAGCCTCTGTCCCCTGCTCGGTGCTATGGGTCTCTGGAGCCCGGGTGGGCCTCTCCCAAGCCCTGGCCAGAGGCGCTTCCTGCCTGAGCCCCTCCACCCCCCACCGCCGGCCTGCGCATCTGGAGGGTCTGCGCATCTGGAGGAAGCCCCTGGCTAAGCTCCCTTGCGAGCGGAGGAGGAGGACCCTAGTACGGCTGCAAAATGCCGGGGCTCACCTTGGTTTTGCTATTTGCAGCATGAACTCTGGTGTGCCGGCGGGCCTTCCTGAGCCTCAGGTTTGGGTCCGCAGCGCAGGAACCACAGTAACGAAGACCCCAAGGTGGACCATCAGGGTGTTCGCGCTTTAGTAAACCTCCGCTCGGGCTGCTCAAAGCGGCTGTGTCCACGGGGCCCCAAGCCGGCCATGGAGCCGTGACGGACGGGAACCCTGACCAGCGCAGCACTGGCCCCGTCGGGGACACCCACTGTGAGGTCCCCTGTGCGATGGGTCTGCAGGGGCGTGAGGCGGCAGGGTCACTCGACCTGGTGCGGGTGTCTTCGAGACCTTCATTCCACCGTCTGTATTTTCACACGGGAAGGCCGGCAGCCGGACCTGACGGCTCTGGGGTGGGTGCTGGGCCTGGGGCATCCTCCTCGACCACCACCCACTTCCCCAGCACCAGGGACCCTCCCTCGTGTCTGGCTCAGCTCTTGACCTCGAGGCCTGCTCATTTCTGGGTAGTTTTTAGTTCCTGCCTTTCGGCTCATGCCGTCGGGTCACCCTGGGACCTGGGGGTGACTTTGCAGCTCTTATTTGGGGCAAACATTGTAACCCCCAAGAGACGTCTGTGTGAGTAGCCCGTCCCCTGGGCGCCAGCACGAAGGACTCTCCCACTGACCTTTCCCTCCATCCTGCATTCGCCTCAGGAAAGGCTACAGGGCATTGGATCTGGCCGGCGCCATCGCCACCCGGACACGCGGAGCAGGGCACGAGGCACAGGCTTTACTTGGAAGTGCTCCGTGCACAATTAATCATCCCGGAGCGGCGAGACCCCCAGACCAGGAGCCCCTCGGGCCCAGGGAGGCTGACCTGCCCTACCAGCCATCATCCTTCTCCTTCTTGGAACCTGTGCCTGGCGAAGCTCTGTCTGCATCAGCATCTCTCTCCCACCTCCACAAACCGCTCCAAGGGGAGGGACGGAAAGGCTGTCCACAGACCTACCAGGGGCAGCTGCTGGGCTCTAAGACCGCCTGCCCATACTTCCTGCCTCTCAAAGGTCGGGCCCGGCATGCTCAGCAAAGGGGAAGGGACCGTTTGCTCTCCACTTACTACTGATGGCCTCACCATGTGGGAACAAGATTCAGGCCAGGGAGGAGGGGTGTGGCCCAGCCGAACCCCTGCGCAGGCTGGACCGGGCAGGCCTGCCTGGTGGGCGGTGAGCCTCTAGCCCCCTTTGGCCGAGGGCAAGCGGGCAAAGAATGGCCGTGGAGCTGGGGCTCCAGTGAAATGTAGAGTTCTGTGCCCTCTGGGCCTCTGCCTGTTCCTAGTCATGGTCCCAGATTGGCACTGAGGGCTGGGCCGTTCGAGGCTCAGACAAGGTCAGGGTGCAGGTGTGGGTCTCATCCAGGCTCCATCCTTCCATCCCGAGGTCACGGTTCCTCATCTGCCATCTGGGCTTCTTCTTGAGGTAAACAGAGCAGACACCTGTCCTTCCAGCCCAAGGACCAGCCGTGGGGGAAAGCCGAGGCCTTGCCCCTCCAGAGACCCTGAGCCCTGGGCCTAGCGCTCAACTGACCTTCACCCCCAGCTTTCTCTCTCCTCCTCTCCCGGGCCGGGTCCAACCTGCTGAGGCCATGGGCCGGCCCCGTCTAGGGGAAATGCATCTTGAAGATCAAACCCAGTGTCCTGCAGGACTGTCTGAAGTGGAGAGAACGGCCTTGTGCACAGCCGCGTGGGCATTTTGTGAGTGACCCTAGTCCAGGTCCCTGGCAGGAGAACAGGATAAAGCCTCTGCCCACATCCTCTTGCTCTCGGGGTCCTAGAGAGGAGCCTTGCCGGTTTTGCCTGTGGGGCTTCAGCCTCCAAGATGCGTTCTGCCACCTTCAGCACTGTGACCAGTCCCCTGAAAGAAGGGAGGCCCTGTGCTTGGCTGGGGCCCAGAGCAGCTGCATGGAGTGCCAGGGAGCCCAGTCAGGTGCCCGTGGGAAACACACACCCCAGGAAGGAGCCCCCGCGAAGACAACAGCCTGAGTCCTTCAAAGCTGGGTAGAAAACGAAGATCCGGACGCAGGTGCACCTGCTCTTCACAGAACGTCCAGCGGCTACAGGACGGGAGCAGGGGCAGGAGCGGCCGGGAGCGGGCAGGCACCGGCAGGGCGGGCACCGGCAGTGCGGGCAGGAGCGAGGACCTCGGCGCTGGGCGCTCCAGGCCCTGCTTGGCGACAGGATCTGACAGTTTCTAAGGAGGGAATTCGGCCTCTTTAGTCTGGTTGCTGTTCCTGCTGTGACGGTCCTAGAGCAGCGGGCAGACCCTCCCGCAGGGCCCTACCCAGTGGTGCCACCTTCTCTCGGCCCCCATGGGACTGGTGAGCTGCCACCCCCGCTCCCCGCTGGCCTGCACAGCCTGTGACCGATTCGTCTTGGAGTCAGGCTGCTGTGGTGCACTAAAGTGTATTAACTTTTATTTATGTTACAGTATTAAAAACAGATGAAACACCAGTTGGTTCAGCGGGGTGTCCTTTGGGGGTTATACACAAGATACCTTGAAAGGATTTCTTGAATGTCTTTCAGTGAAAGTGCCACATGGTAGTTAAAGACGGGTTGAGGGGAGTCTACGTAAATCAAAAGGCAGCAACAGAACACGACGGCAAAAGAAACACATGAACGAGTCTGTGTCCTGATTCGTTTATTCCTTAACGCAAAGAACACGTCTCTGAGGCAGAAGAGTGGGGCGAACGTCCTACATCTGCTTCCTAATCACTCTTCCACCTGAGAGCCCAGATTTCTCCTTTGTAAAATGCAGAAAATGGGGTCCTTGGCAGGACTGTTCGGACATTTAAAAAGACGATGACTATCTAGGAAGGAGGCAAGTTTTCATTTATAATATCAGCCTAAAACGAATGCACACGTGCTGGGCCCCGTAACTCCCAGTGTTTCCAAAACGACCACCGCAAGTGTTACGGGTGCTTGAAGATGACTGACTGCGGCCCCACAAAACGTCAGACTAACGAATGTACTCGGCAAAGCTGCAGCACAGGAGACCAACGCACAGACCTCAGTTGTGTTTCCAGAGTGACAACGGACAGTTCAAAAAAGAAATAAATAAAAACATCCACTTACGATATCATCAAACAAGAGTAAACAACCTGAGAATACCCTAGCCAAGGAGGTAAAAGACATAAACACCGAAATCGGCAAAACGTTGCTCAAAGAAAGCAAAGATAGAACCTAAACTGACAGAAAAAGACACCAGTGTTTATAGAGCTGCAAAACCAACTTGTCAAAGTGTTAGTACAGGGCGCCTGGGGGGCTCAGCGGGTTAAGCCTCTGCCTCCAGCTCAGGTCATGGTCTCAGGGTCCTGGGATCGAGCCCCACATCGGGCTCTCTGCTTGGCGGGGAGCCTGCCTCCTCCTCTCTCTCTGCCTGCCTCTCTGCCTACTTGTGATCTCTGTCTGTCCAATAAATAAATAAAATCTTTAAAATAAATAAATAAAAGTTTAAAAAATGTCAGTACTACCCAAGGCAACCCACAGATTTAATGCAATCTCGATCAAAATCTAAAGGAAAAATCCACCCTAAAATTCATGAAGAATCTCAAGAAACCTCAAAGAACTAAAACAATGCTAAAAAAGAAGAACAAACCAGAAGACTGACACTTCCTGATTTCAGAACTTACCACAAAGTTGCAAAAATCAAAACAGTGCCGCTCTGGCAAGAACCCTGAGCGATGCAGAAGGGGGGCTCCCGGGGGAGGCGTCACGGGCTCGTCTCATGACCTCGGACTAGGGGGGCCCCTCGCGGGCTCGTCT
>ML103112.1:29701-47276 GCA_003697995.1 Taxidea taxus jeffersonii
GAGCACGGCTCCATCCTTGTCGGAAGACGCCAGGAGCCTCTCGAGCTTTACTCCTGTCCACTGTCCTCTGTGTGACCAAATAAAGTTCCTTAGGTCTTTATTTTCTCCCCTTAGGTCTTTAAAAGGCAAGACATCTTGCCACTATTGATATTACTGAAGATTGAATTTAAACTCTGTATTCCACCCAGTGCTTGTAAGAATCACCATCTTGTGTTTGTTCTGAAGCCGCTGGGAATCTAGATGTCCCAGGGCCTTCGCCGTTCATGGAGAAACAAGGACTCATGGCCCATCAGCAGACTTCTTCAACCGTTATTTTTTGTTTGTTTGTTTAAGATTTTGTTTATTTATTTGACAGACAGAGATCACAAGCAGGCAGAGAGGCAGGCAGAGAGAGAGGAGGAAGCAGGCTCCCCGCCGAGCAGAGAGCCCGATGCGGGGCTCGATCCCACGACCCTGAGACCATGACCTGAGCCGAAGGCAGAGGCTTTAACCCACTGAGCCCCCCAGGCACCCCTCAACCGTTATTTTTAAAGATGTATTTTGAATCACACTGAAGAGTAAAAGGGGTCAGGGCCATTCCCGCGTGGGAGGCTCTGCCAGGGGCGACAACGCTCGTGGGAGCAGCCTGTCCACCTCCACTGACCCCACATCGATACCCCAGCCACTGCCATCCCCGCTGGCCAGGGCACCCCATGTGGAGTGTGGACACCGGGCTGACTGCTCCGGACAGCCCACTCGTCCCTCCGTGCCCCTGCCAGCTCCCCCAGGACCACCTTCAGGGGCGAGTGAGATGGAGGTGTGACCGGGGGCGGGGGTAGGGCCCTTCCTGTGTGTGCGTGGTCCCAGCAGGGCCCCCACCCCAATACCACACTCTGAGGGCTGTCCCCCCTTTCCTCAGGTTCATCACTTTGGATTCCAGGGGCAGAAGGACTGAGCCTGGGTGAGGTGTGGGGTCCCCTCCCTCTCCTGGGGTGCACTGCACGTCTGCTCACAGGGAAGGGGCCGTGGCTGCCAGGGCTGCCCTGCTCTGCTCCTTCTGGCGGAGCGGGTGCTCCAGGACTTGGGCAGGGGTAGCCTGGTGGCAACGGTTCCTCCTCAGGCCCCGGGACCACAGGTTCCAGGCACTTTGGGCAGGCCTCCTGTCGACCCTGTTTTACCAGGAGGACAGCAGTGCGGCCTGGTCTGTGGGGGGCCTTGGGGCACAGACAGTGTGCAGAGGAGAGGGGCACCCACACCCGCCCTCGATCTGCCAGGCCTGGAAGAGTGGTGCCTGGGTCTGTAGCCCACTTGAGGAGCATGGAGTGCGGAGGGTCAGGGGTCCTGGATCTCGGCATCGCCTCCTTGGAAACCCTCGAAGGACACTCAAGGGTGTTGAGCCCAGCGGTGCGGGACCCCCACACATGCTCGCCCTGGCATTAATCACAACTGCAGGAACCACCGTAGGTGCCAAGAGCTCGCCAGATGGGCCGGAGGACCAGCCTGTTGGGATGCTGAGCGTTTCCGTGAGCTGAGTCAGTGAGTCTTAGAGGAGAAAAGTTACAGCTGGCAGGAGTCTGCAAGAAGATTCTGACAGGGCCCAGGATTTGAGAAGATCAACATTCCTGGGAAGAGAGGGTCACTGAGAAGGAAAAGCTGGTAACAAGGATTCAGGGCTGGGTGGCAAGGAGCAGTTTGCTCCCACATTTGCTGAGTTTCTAATGAAATGAAAGAGGTTTCCGGAATCCAGGGAGTCAGAATGGGTCATGCAGACTGGGTGGGAACCCCTCCAGCTTCCTAGAGCTCAGGGCTCGTCAGAGCGGGATGCCACAGAACCCCTCCTTGCAGAATTAAGGTTTTTAAAATTAAATTGAGCAAATGCATTGAATTCAGACCATAAGAAAAATTTCTCCTAAACCGTATTATGTGTCACTTTCTTTTGGGTGAAATATCATCATTTGGGGAAGTTTTGAACGAGTGCTTGGGAGAGCTGGTGGGTCAGAGTGGGACATCGAGGCTCACGCACACTTGGCTGCGGTAAGGGATCCCCTTGCTTCCTGATATTTCAGAAGTTAGCTGTAAGCATGGATGTTTTGGCCCCAGATGGATTTTTCTTCCTGTAATTTCTGCTCTGGGCCCCCAGAGGGGCTGGAACTTAGTCACCAGAACACCAGCTTCATGAGAAGGACTTGGTCATTCTTACTCAGACATAGACCCGCAGTTCCTAAGACCTAATAACCGCTCAGCGAACATCACCGAGTGAGTGCGTAAGGCACCGCACCGCGCATGCACGCAGTGGGACGTCTCTCCAGGCCCCTCTGTGTGGGACGTGCAGAGAGAGCAGCCTGCCCAGCCCATCCCGTGCAGACGCTGATGGAGAGAAGTGGTTCTTGGGCTTCACTCTAGAATTTGCTCTCAAGAGGTACAGCTGTAAGACTTTTCACAGGGCCACGCGCGGCCCAGACACCCTGGACAAGAGGCGACGCAGTGCCACGGAGCTCAGCAGAGTCTCCGTCCCCATCCTGGCGGCCGGCATTCTGTAAGTTCTGCTCTATACGAAAGCACGGCCTTTGTCCTGGGAAGTCAGGTGCATGTGATGAGGGAGTCCTGCCCCCCAGAAGCCAGCAGGCCCACGACCCACCCAGGCCCATGTCCGACACCCAAGCTGCCCACGCCACTTCCGCACATTTCCTGTCAGGGATTGAGGTTCCCCTGCCTAGGAACTCAGCTTGGTCCTCATGGCGCCCCCCGGGTCCCAGAGGCTAAGCCTGCGAGCAAGGCCCCCAGGAGAAGCCCCGCCTGGTCTGTGCAGACGGCTTCAGGCCCTTTCTCCGGGGCCCTGTCAGCCTCTGCTTCCCCCTCTGTGGGCACATCTTTGTCAGCACTTGAGTCCTGGTCCTCCCCCAGCTCTGTGAGCTAGGACAGGAAGGAGAGGGAGGGGAAGGAAGCAGGGAGGAGGATGGGGGAGGGAAGCGAGGGAGGGAGGGGAGGGGAGGCGTAGAAGGCAGATGGGGAGGGCAGGAGGGAGGGTGAAGGGGGAGGGGATAAAAGTGGTGGAGGGGGAGGAAGGGGGAGAGAGGAGGAGGCAGGGATGAGCCCCAGAAGAAGGGAAAAGGGGGAGGCAGGAAACAGAAAAGGAGTTGTTCGGAGCCAGGCCCTGGAGGGCAGCACGGAGGGAAACCAGCCCCCCCTTCGTGGACAGCAGGTTTGAACCAACCGCTTCCAAAAGCAACAACTCCAAGACAGCAGAGAAGGGAACGGGAGGCTGGAGGATGAGGCCCTGTGCGCAGAGGGGCTTCTGGACTGATCCGACACCCCAGCCTCTCTGCGCCTCACCCCGGTGCCACTTTGCCTCCAGGAGTGTCTGAGAGAAAGAATAAGGAACGTCACAGTCAGGGCGGGACCCACCCCTGAGGGTAGGGACGGCTGTCCCACTCCGGGCCCTGCACGTCCCCCGTGAGGGTGTGTCCTTCCCCACCCATTCCGCAGTGACGCGGGACCGGTCTCAAGGACGCGCAGCCACAGCAGGAAGCCGTGGCCAGTGGGCAGGAGAGGTCACGGGGTGGAGGGTGAGGCCCGCCGGCTGCACGGGAGCCTTCCCTGAGGGAGGAAGCTGCTCCCTTCCACCGTGTCGCCTCACAGAACCTTCCTGATTGGCTGCTGGCCGAGAGACAGCAGCACACGGTCCTGCCAAGTGGGGTGAGAAGGGCAGCACCTTGAGGGCCGTGGACACTGTGTGTGAGCACTACAGGCGGAGCTCTCGTAGCCAGCGGAAGGACGGAGCTGATGCGGCCTATGACGGCCGTCGCGAGCACAAGAGTGAGCCGTATGCCAGGATGTGAGGCGACCCGGCCCGGCCAAGGGGCTGAGCCAGCAGCTGCCATTGTCCTCCCTGGCTATGAGTCATCCATGTCCACAGGGGCAGGCTGGCGCATCCCACCAGCACTCACAGGACACGGGGACATCCTAGAGCACCACCCGCCTGGGCCACAGCCGGCCATAGGAATCTACTGGGACATGGCCGCCTCAGTAAGTCCTCAGCAGCCCAGGGAGGATGGATTCTACTTCCTGAGCGACTGGGGAGGAGGAGGGGTTCTCCTGGAGCACAGGGACTCTCCCTGCTGCATAACTGTGGAAGACAGGCATCCTCCTCCCCGAGTAACTGTGGAGGAGGGAAATGAGGAACACTTGACCCTCAGAGCTGGGGAGGACATAGACTCTCATCTCTGAGTAACTTTAGAGGACAGGGATTCTCCCCCTCAGTACTGGGGAGGACGGGGATGGTCCCCCAGCATAACTGTGGAACGTAAGACTTCCCCTCCCTCAGCAACCCTCCCTGCAGAAGAGAACGAGGGCTACCGCACCCTCATTAATGGGAGGGTAGCAGTCCTCCCCGAGTAACTGTGGGAACAGGGACTCTCCTCCCCGAGTAATGGAGGACGGCAAGGACTCTACCAACCAGTTGTGGAAGAGTATTTCTGACATGGCCAACAGCGCAGACAATCTGAGAAAAGCCTCAGCTCACAAGTGTGTGTGTCGGGTCTTGCTGGAGGACTTGCTGGCTCTGGTCAGAAAGAGCATCATTGGTCAGTGGCCAGGGTCCCCCAGTCCACGTGCCCAGGACGTGAGGGTGAACCGGAATAGAGGGGTGAGCTGGGGGATGGGGACGAGCCAGGCGGGCTGCAGCTCCTGGGAGCCTTCTGCACAGGGAGCGGGACCGCATGCCCCCTGCTTCTCGCCACCAGGAGGAGGATTTCTAGAACCGAGAGCTTCGCATCCCAGGCGAATGATGCATGAGGACTCCTGAAGGCAGTGGGGGAAGCAGCTCCCCCCATACCAGGGAGTAGAACTTCCAGACGGATGGAGAAGAGCCACATGTAACACGTTTCTTTTTACTCTGGGGACCTTGGTTAAAATCAAACCCTGACAGAATCTGACAAAAAGTGGGGCAGCGTGGAGTGATGGCAGCTAATCACGTAGCGATGGACCAGCCTCCGCGCTCAACTTCCGTCTCTACGACTTACCAAGTCTGCGGCGGCGGGCGAGTCGGTTGTCTGCCTGGTTTCAGTCTGGTCGTCTGGACGCCTGTGGAGAGGGACGTCCTTGCCCCAGGCTCCCTGGGAGGACGCATCAGGACGGCGCCTGTGAAGCACGGGAAGCCGCTGACGCACACACCAGACACGCAGTGGGGGTCGGTCGTAAAGCACTTTGTCCCCAGAAAGCTTGGTTAGATTATGGCGAACCTAGACGTAACGGCCTTGAGAAGCCTTGAGAAGGCTGTTGGAGGCCCGGCCAAGGTTTCCCGCAGACCCGCATCCAAGCAAAGGTGACTGGAGGTGTGGTCCGCCAGTGCCCTCCAGTGCTGATGACCAGCTGGCACGACAGAGGCCGGCGCTGCCAGAAAGAAATCTCATGGTTCCTTGAACGGGCAACCAGTTCTCCCCGATCCCAGGTTTTCGGGGGATTTGTTTGGAGACCCAGGGCCTTGTTTTCCTCAGGTCACCTCTGCTTAGCTGCTGGTGTTTTCCGCCATAGAAACTGGCATCACGGAGTCCAAGATGCTGTGACTCAGAAGAACTCTTTGTGGTTTTTGCCTAGAGAATCAGAGAGGAACAAAAAGTCACTTTTTCACCTGAAATCCCCCCCCCCTTTTCGAGATCCTTCCCACTGCACGGGTTAGTATAGGGTACGGGTCACTGAGACAAAGTGTGGGTCACTCCTGCAGGGAACTCACAGGGCAATGGGAGAAGTTGAAGTACTGGGCCCAGGGAAGGGAGTGTGGGCACCCAGCAGCCAGGCCAGAGGGGAACCCGGTGGTGAGGGTACATCGGCATTCAGGGGACTGGGGAGATTCCCCGTCCGCCTTTCAGTGGGGCATCGGGTCCTCTGACCGTCCCCTTCCCGCCCCAGGTGGAGATGCTCTCCCGCCAGTGCTGGCCAGCCCTTGCATGCCAGCCCCCATCCCCTTCACCGAGGCCACCACCTGGGCCAGCCGAGAGGTCGGGGCACCCCAGGCTGCACAGCTGCCTGGGCTCCCATTAGGCCTGAGGTGTAATTCTCAGACCTATTCCTGCTTCAAGGCCCTTCTCTGCAACTGTCCCTCGCCGGGGACATTCGGCCCTCCCTCCCCACCAAACGCTAACTTCAGGCCTCTGTAAATACCTCTCTAGGCAGAGGCCTTGCCTAGCCCCAAACCTAAATTAAGTCCCGTGACAAACCTATACTTGGCCTTCATGACATTTATGGCAACGTGCAATTACTTGGATGTGTGGTTATCTGCATTATATTTAGCTTCCTGCTGGATGGTCATCCGCACGGGACAGGACCCCCGAGCCCTGGGCCCAGGGCCGGCTCCGCGAAGATGCCGAGTGAGCTCTTGGGCACATCGGAGGTGGCAGCAGTGCAAGGGAGGGGGAGGGGCGGCACCCAGTTTCCATGGTTGATGGGGCCTATGCCACGCAGCACATGGGGGCAAGTCTGCAGGGAAGATACACGGAGAGAAGAGGAGAGAGGGTCAGACTCGTGTCAAGGCCACCAGGTCCAAACTCAATCCCGCTCGTGTATTTTCGTGACAGTTGGTAAAACCACATTTGGAGATAACACTGAAAATCAAGATCTGAGTTCTGTGATTAGGACGCATGGCCCTGCCCGCTCTCCCATCCTGCAGAGGCCCTGGGACAGCTTGGGTGGGACCCTCTCCACTCCAGAGCAGAGTCCTGCAGGTTACCTGCTCTCTTCCCGCAGCCTCAGACCCTCCTGCCAAGTCCAGCCGAGCGTCCATGGGGAGGCCGGAGCTCTGGTGCATGGCCACTGCCCACTGGGGGCCCCCCAGATTGTGTGTTTGGGGAGATGGGCCTGAGCGTATGGCGGCTGGAGAGACACTGTTCCCCTGCCCCGTGAATGCTGGGGGGCCGGAGGGCGGGCGGTTGCTTCACGGCACAGCTGAGTATGTGACTGTCCCTGAGTCTGCCGCAGGCTGCTCTGACGTGGGAAAGAGGCTCAAGTCTCCCTGGAGCTCAGTGTTGAGCAAGAAAAGAGGAACATCGCACCGGCTCCGTGGGAAGCTGTATGAGAATAATTACATGTCTGTAGTGATTCTGAAGAGCGCAAATGGCTCAGAATCTGAGACTGTTCCTATGTCCTGCAAGTCGTCTGTGCACTACGGGACCGGGCTGTTGACAGGCTGCACACAAATGAGGACACCTCACTTCAAATGAGCTGGAGGAGACGGGAAATCTGCCTACGTGCTTTCCAGTACTGCTCCCACAACAGTGCCGTCTCTGAGCCAACAGCGGAAAACCTACTGCAACTTACCTTTGTTCCCATCTGTCCACCCCGTGTCCCCTATGTCATCCATCTATCCGTCTATCTGGCCCTATGTCCTCCTCCCCATCCGTACAGACATCTACCGTGATATGACCATGTGCCCATCCATAAAGCCATCTCTCCATCCGATGCATGTTTATGGAGCACTTACCATGAGTAGTGCTCACCGCGGAGACAGCAGTGGAGAATTCGACGCTCAGAGCTTATATTCCAGTAGGAGAGACAAGGAATGGCAGTTTGCTCTGCTGGGGGACAGGCAGGACACCGCAGCCCTGAGGAGGAGTACTAGGGAAGCCTTTCCAGTGTAGCTGTCATCTAGGATATGGCGCAAGGGACCATCAGAACAGATTAGCGGTGGCTGCGTGCGGGTGTCACAGACGCTAGAAGGGAGAGGACAGGTCTGCTCTCTGTCGCACGCAGCGCCCCTCCTGCCCACCTCCCATCTCTGCTCTGCCTGGGTTCCCTCCACCCCTGCCACCTTCACAAAGGGCACAGGCAAGGCTGCGGGCGCCGGTCACAGAGGCAGAAGGAGGCGGTTGCGCACGGGGAAAGGCTTCAGGCACTTGTGTGGAGGTTTTAAATACGCGTTCGGAATCTGTTGTGTGCGAACCCCCGAAGCTGTCCACGCTAGATGCAGGCTTCCTGGCGTGTAAGCCTTCCAGACCCGGAGACGGCGCGCCCGTCCGGTTGCCCAGTTAGGCAGGAACCCACTAGGGAGACTGTGGCCACAGGCCCGGGGCAGAAAAAGGCCGGCGTGCAGACAGGCCCCGGCCCGCTGCTCCCACTGGCCGCTGACGTCGGCCTCCTGCCTCGTGCCCCGCTCGGCGCGGAGCGGACGTCCCGAAAGCGCCTGTGCTCACGGCCCCCCACGCCTCTGTGCTTTGCAAAGTGACACCAAGTCTAGGTCCGTCGCGGCAAATTACCATCGTACAGGGCAAAGCCGTTGAACATCGGCGATTTAATGTGGCTCCTGTTTCGCTTCAATGCGAACATCCAGGTTTTACAAGGAGCTTCCCGCCCACACCGTCTCTTTGCTTCAGAGATTCCGCCCGTGAGCGAACGCGGCGCCGCGTCAGCGCGGGCTCCTTCCCACCTCAACACGGGTGCTCGGGCCACCTGTCTCACAGGCGGGACGTCTGACTCCAGATGTGGAGCTCCTGCTCTTAAGTCTAAGGGACGGGCAGCCTCTGGGCTTCGTTCCCCCGGCGGCTGGCTGACCAGGACCCGGGCTCTGGGCAGCCCTTTGTTCTCAGGCCAAGCCAGGCCCAGGCGAGGGCACTCAGGGGCCTCGGAGCAGCCCACTGCTCTCTGGGATCTGGTCTCCTAGTGGAGACCTGACTGGCCCACCGGAACGGGGCCTCACATGCATCTGTCTGGGACCCGCAGACACAAGGCCCGTGTGCTAACACCTGCCCCCACCCACCCCCTGCCCACAGGAGCCGTCCCTCATCACTCATCATGACCCCTGCCCAACCCGCCAGGACCTCACAGTCTCCCCACCCCGCACGAAGGCTACCTCCATGCATCGTCATCTTGGCCTCAAGACAGAGCCGAGAAGTTGGTGCGACCCTCCCCAGGCAAGACGGACGGCACGCATGGGCGTCCCTCTGCTCTCTAGCCAGCTCAGGGCCCAGCATACCTGCCCTCTTCCCAGGTTCCCAGATCCTGGCATTCTGCAAGGCACACATGCATGTTCACGTGCATGCACACATGTGCACGTGTGCGCACACTCGAGCACATGCGGTCACGATGCTAACCCACACACTCATAGACCCATGTGTCTGTGCACACACACATATGCACGCACACCAGTGTGTACATGCCACCACCACCGGTGTCTCATTACAGGCCCTTGACGGACAGGGACTCCCTGGACCCCACAAGGAAAACTTCCTCGCTGAGCGCCTGGGTGCTCTGTGGCAGCCCACCCAGAGCCTCCCTTTTGGGATCTGCCCCCCTTGCCCCCATGGGCTGCCTGCGGGCTGTGCCTCCCAGTGTCAGGGCAGCTGACACCCTGCAACTCCTCTTCTAAAGGGGACCTGAGGCATGGACCGAGCTGTGCCGCTGGGGCTGCAGCTGGGGACGAATCTGCTGGACCCTATAGGGCCCCACCCACCCTCGCAGGGCCCGTCCCTCCATCCCCCTGCAGCCAGAATGCAGAGGCCTAGGCGAGCCTCCTCCCTCAGACCCCAGGCTGCCTATGACGCTTAACTTTCTGGAACTTGCCACCTTGTGTCTAACTCGTCTCTCGACGGCGTCCAGGATCTCCTGTGGCAGGCGATGAGTGCTTACGGGAGCCGGCCCGATGGACGCTCGCCTCTGTGCGGCTGGTGGGAGGGGGGCGCACAGCCGGCCCCGCACAGACTCGCTTCCCACAGGACTGGGTGCCACAGGGGTTCCCATGGGGCCAGGGGCTGGACCCAACCTCGTGCCAACCATCCAGAGGCAGGCCTTACCCCTGCAGCCAGCCGGATCCCGAGAGGCACCGTGGGCCCCGGCGTCTGCCGGCCAGTGCCGCTCTGGGGGTCTGTGTTCCAGTTCAGGAAGGCCTCGTACGCCACCCCCCTGCAGCCGTGTAGTGCCTCTGAGCCCTGCGGGGGTAGGGGGGCTTAGCTCCAGGGGCCCCTCTCCTGTCAGCCTGTGAATCTGCATCTACTGGGCGGTGTCAGACATGGGCATGGGGACCACTTGCTGAGCTGAGAGTCAGCATCTGTCGTTAGTGGGGGTGGCGGCCACCCGTGTCACTGGGACGTCCTGGAGGAAGGCCGTCCCACAGGGACCCTGGCGGTCACCTGCAGCCCCACCAGGTGAGGCAGGAGAACAGTTTGCCCAGGGCTGGATGGTTGTCCAGCCACACCAGCAGCCAGGATGTGAGGGCTCAGCTCACGGCATCCAGCGCCAAAAGAGAGGGGTTTAGGGAAAGCAGAAGAGTCACGTTACATTGAGAACCAAGCGGGAGGAAGCAAGGTCAGGACCAGATGCCCCGGGGACCCAGGTGGGCAAGTGCCTGCCATCGCTAAGGCTTCTGTCCCTCTCTGCCTGGACAGTGCAGGTGTTGGAGAGGAGGAGGCTGGGGGGAAGAGATCGATGATGTGTCGCCCAGCAGCAGGCAGCAGAAGGCAGGAGTATGAGGACCCAGGGTAAATCAGGACTTTGCCTCCTCCTGTGGTGCGTTGGGTGGGCCCCGAGTGGAGGCCAATGCTGGGAAATAGGGCGGGACGGGGGTGCGCAGGGGCTGTTTCCTGGGTCCGCCCCTGTAAGGGGTGGTCATTCCATAACTCAGAAGAAGTACCCAGGAAAAAAGAAACGGAGGGAGGAGGACAAAGAAGGGAGAGCCCACCCCACTCTCCTTTCCCATCTGGCCCACCTCCCACTTCTTCCCAGGGACTCCTGCCTTCCAAGGGTGGACGTGATCAGCACGCATGGCTCCCAACCTTCCAGACCGTCAGGGTCATGTGACGGCAGGTGACTGGGGCAGCACTATGTGGTCACCCTCTGAAATCGGGATTGAATTAGCTGCAGGAAACTCTACTGTGTCCAAGTTCTTGCCTCTTTTCTGCCGGACACACCTGCTGGGGCTCCAGTCCTCTCTGGAGTCCGGCAGCATGCCGAGAGGCTGGTCTGCAGCTGGTGCTGCTGCTGGGTCCCACCTGGTCATGGTCCATGCTGCCGGCTCCGGCCCCACAGACTAGAGACACAAAGCTCACAGCCTCCCAGGCACTGAGAGGCCGGGAAGCTGCATTCCATTCTGGAAAATGTGGGAGCCTAGGTCAGGAGTGCCAATGGCATAGGCTTGCCTGTTGTGGTGCATGAGCTGAGCCCTGGATGACTGAGGATGGTGCATGTGCCTCCCACCGTCTGTCGTCCACTTCCTGGCCATCAGTGTGGACAGGAAGAGTTGTTCCGAAAGCTTTCAAAGCCCTGTTGGGGACTGAACACATGGGTTCCTCCGCAGGGACTCTGGGCATGCAGAGATAAGATCCCAATGCCCCAGCAAGGTAACCAGCTTCTAGAAGGTTCCAGGGAACATGGGTGCCCTCCCAGTGCTAGGCCCCAGGTTCTGCAGCCTGCAGCCTGCAGAGGCTCAGGGCTCTCTCTGAGCGGTGGGAAGAGAGGAGGGGCCCCAAGTCTGGAGGTGGCCCTGCCCTCGGCCGTGGCTCTTGTGGCCGGCAGTCTGTGAGAGGAGGCGTTTCTGTGGCTCAGGCCATGGTCGGCTGTGTGCTGTTGCAAGTGTCCAGCCACGGAGAGCTGCTTCGGAGGTGGCAGCCAGAGACATGGACGTTTGCAGTGGTCGGGATGCAGGAGGAGGAGGTGGCAGGAGAGAAAGCCTCTGTCTTCCTAGAGAGCGTGTGGCCCTGAGCACGGTGGCAGTGGAGGCCACGGGACGACCTGTGCAGACAGCACGCGGGCGACGAGACAGCCCTGCTGACACCATCTGCGTGGCCCCTGGTGGGCGGCAGGGGGAGGACACCTCGCTGGGGGGAAGGGGACGTCTCCAGGGCCCAAAAGTGACAAAGGACGAGACAGAAAACAAACCAACGGAGTTCTGGCCAGAAAGCAGCGGCGGGAAGTGCTGGGGAGCGGCCCTCAGGCGGGGAGCTGCGCATGCACATGCACAGCGGTGTCGGGATCCGGTCTCACACGGTGTGGGGCAGGTTAGGGCTAGAGGCATCTCCTCGGAACGTCCCACCGGGGCCGCTGCCTGGCCTCATGCTGCCTGGGCCCTTCTCGCCCTGTCGCTTCTGCCTGGATCAAGGCGGAAATCGGAGCAAATAGGAATTTTCAAGTTTCCTGTGAGCAGGACCCCGTCCCTGGGGCACATGGTCCCTCGGCAGCATGTCAGCTGCCTGTGGCCCCGCTGGCTGGGGCCAGGAGAGGGTGGGGACACACACAGAAGGGCCGAGAGCAGTGACCCCGCGCTGTCCGGCAGGCTCCACCCTGAGCTGCCGCGGCCGCTGGCCCCCCATGCACGCCCCTTGTGCTCACCTGCGAGCCCCCGGTGCTGGGACTTGGTACAAAAGCCATCAGTTCCGAGTGCCCTCAAGTAATGAGTGGCCTCTGGAAGGGTATGTGTTACTACGACCTATGGTGTCATTATGTTTGTTTAAACACAACCCGCAGCGGTACTCACGCACGATCTTGCCTTCAGCAAAGACGTCAGGGTTACTCTGCTCAGTTGGTAAGGGGACAAAACCCGTGCGTCCTCAATAAACGTGATGTCACTCATCGTGCTCTGTTCGCTCAGGGACTCGATGTATACTAAAGTACGGAATCATTTTCGTGATCACCTCAAATTACTGTTGTGATTGAAAGTTCAGGGTTTTTTTCACACAAAGCTTTTAAAAGCCCCACAGACCTGCTTCTGCGTGGGTATCTGGTCCCCACGTGATACAAGGGGTTGGGAGACACTCCTGGAGGCTCTTCCTTGCAAACAACATATGGGCGTGTGAGAACAATAAGCGAAAAGCAGGACGGTCGGCAGCTCCCACTGCATTTCCCTTTTCTTTCGTTGGCTCTCGAGGAAGAACAGGCATCTGCCGTGTTTCTTGTATGGGGATTTTTGTGAACAAATGTCCCTCTATTCATCCTTACACTCATTTGCAGAATTGCTACATTTTTTAAATGTTTGTCAGTTTTCCTTATGCTTCCTGAATAACCACTATCGATTTAACTGAATTAAATAATACATTTTTTAAAGATTTTATTTATTTATTTGGCAGAGAGAGATCACAAGTAGGCAGAGAAGCAGGCAGAGAGAGAGGGAAATGGGCTCTCTGCTCGATGCAGGGCTCTATCCCAGGACCCTGAGATCATGACCTGAGCCGAAGGCAGACGCTTTATACATTTTTATCACAAAAACTCCTTAAAATTGAGTAAGAGTGAAGACAGATCTATGGCCCCAGAGTCCCCTCACACAGAGAACGCTGGCATTGACGGAGCCACACATGCCTCTGGTACCCAAGAACTCTGCACGTGGCAGATCTCAAAGTGACTCCTTTAAAAGGAAACCACACTGGAAAACAATGTATGTGAGTGGAGACCGAAACAGTCGCCTTTCTCTGAAGCACCTGGAACCCCTTCGTGCACGGGGGATGTGCCCGTCCCCGTCCCGAGCTCCTGGGGATTCATGAACACCTCCAGGGAAACTGTTCTATTTCAGGTACGCATCACTGTAGCATTGAGATCCCGTGCCGTGAGGGTCAGGTGAGGGAAACATCTGGGGAAGCTTCTCAGGGTTCAAGAATTACTTGCTGTTGGCCCCTGGCCCATCCGCCTGCCACAGGACATCGGCATCTCAGGCAGCTCCAGCAGGACCCCCAAGCCTGCACCTTCTCCCACCCGGGAGACACGGATCACCTTCCAGCACTCCAGGGCCCAATCCCTTCCACCTGCCGCGGAGCCTGAGCCCGGGAGTCCCAGGGGCCGCCCACGCCCCCCGAGGTGCTGAGGGGCCTCGGCAGGAAGCCGCTGGGGGTAGGCGGCTCCACACGCCCACACCGAGCTGTTCCTGGTTAGAAGTTCATTCCGGTTTGGTGACTCCTCTCATCGCCCGGCCTGCCAAAGCTTTCAATCTCCTCATTTTCCAGCAAATGAGACATTATGAAAAGTCTTGTTTATCTTAGCTAAATATCTCAATTAAAACATTCCATTCCAAAAACATGACCCAGAGTTTGGCACTTTCATGGTTGCATGAAACAGCTGGTCCTCCCCCCAGCAGCCACCAAGAAGCAGCTTCCTGCCACTCCGTCACTGTCACAGGGGGGACAGACGAGCCCGAGCTGTCCCTGCGTGAACCGGCCCCATCTCTCCCCGAGGGGGGCAGGGGCGACCTCAAGGGCGCTCTGCGTGCTGGCCTCCGGGCTCCTGACGAGGGCCCCCAGGCCAGCTCGTGCCTCCCAGCTCGCCCCCCCACCACCATTCCTGGGGAAGCAGGTGTGCGCGTCCGGCCCCGACTTCTGTCCCAGGACCGGGAGATGCCGGCTCAGACAGTGTCCGCGCAGACTGCGGCACAAGCTCTGCGTGTCTCCGCTTGGAGGCCCTGAACCGTCAAAGTCGGGGTCAGAAGTCCTGGGGGCACGAGAGCCTGAGAGGTCTTGAAGGAGGGGCAGGCGGTTGGCACCTGCTGTGACACGAAGCGAGGGGGGGCGAGGGGCCAGTGGGCACCCAGGGCTCTGTCGTGAGCGACTGGGGGGACGGTGGTGCCGACTCGGAGACGGGGAGCCGGACACAGAGCTTCGGCTGAGCCAGTGTCGGGGACGCTCCTGGGGCTCAGGGGGTGGGTGTGCCTGTCCAGGACCAACGAGGGTGAAGACGCCAGAGGGAAGAGAAGGGGGTCAAGGCGAGGAGCCCAGGGGGTGGGCACCTCCATGCAAAGAGAACCCCAAAAATCTGAGGGGAGAGAAACCAGGACAGTGAGTCCCACAAAAGCCAAAGGGAAAAGGCCTTCCCGAGGAGTGCTCGGCGGGATCTGGTGCCCGGAAGACGCCCGCGTGGGAGGGTCAGGGCTCGGGTCGGTGAGCGGCGCACATTTGCTACTCCGCGCGCTGGCTGTGCCGGGCGGCGGCTCACGGGGGCCTCAGGGCAGGGGTGAGGACGGCCGACAGCGCACGTGGACGCTGGGGGCCTCGCTCCCCGCCCAGCGCGAGGGGTGCGGGTCTCGGTTCTCAGGGCTGCGGCTCCCGACTCCGGCCCCCTGGGTGCGGCTCACACAGTAGTTGATGTTCGGGAAGCGAGTGCGCCCGCCGACCTCCCTGACCAGACCAGATCTTCTCAGTGCGTTTTCTCGAAGGGCTGGGGGTCGTTCTTCAGCCAGGGACTCCGCTCCCCGGAACCGCCTCCGGGACCCAGGCCCAGGCGCCGAGGGGAGGCCCGGGGAGGCGGGAGCACAGACTTGGGCCAGGAAGCCCACGCTGCCGTTCTCGGTCCGTGGGTTTGGTTTCAGGAGCCAGGCTCGTGTGTGGAAGGTGCCGGCACCTCCCTCCCACGGTGGCCCGTCGGGTGGAAGCTGGGCTGCGCGTCCCGGCTTCCAGTTGGCGGGCAAACTGTTCTGAAGGGTGTCCGGCTCGTCTTTGGTTTTGTTTTTAGCTTTTTATTTCGAGCTAACTTCAGCCTTATAAGGGTCACGACGGTGACACGGCCCGAGAGCCCCCGGGCAGCCTCCCGTCGTGTCAGCACCTGATGTGGCCGCCAGCGGGGTCAGGAGCGTGACACAGGGCAGGCCGCGCCACAAGCCCACGGCTTCTGCTCTGACGCTCTGCCTTCCACGCCACCCACGGCCCCCTGCGTGCGGCTGCCTCTAGTCTGCGGTGGGGGCCCCTCGGCTCCCCTTCCTCTCGCCACCTGGACCCTTTGGAAGGAGGATGGTCACTTACTTTGTTCGCTGTCCCCCGCGTGTGTCCGTCTGGGGCGTTCTCACGGCTGAGGAGAGCCCCGGGCTGCATCCTTCCTGTCATGGGCTCTGAGCGTCCGCGGCTTATCGCTGAGGAGCCTGACCTTGATCTCCTGGTGAAGGCCGTGGCTCCATGAGGGACTGCAACGTGGTTCCTCAAAAGGATCTTCTTAGCCAGCCGCCTGTCACACAGACCCACACTCAGGATGTGACAGCTCCAGGGGACATCGTCCCGCAGACGAAAACAGCCCCAGCCCCTCTTCCTCAGCAGACTCTCCTGGTGAGAGCGGAGAGGCCGGGGCCCCTCGAGCCGGCGCTGTGTCCGTCTGCTCTGCCCGGAGCACGGCTCCTGCGAACCCCTGGGTGCGTGCGAAGTGACCGGTCTCGCTTTGGCGGGGCTCCCCCGAACGGGGCCGCAGGGGGGCGGAGGGCGGGGAGCCAGCGCCCTGGCGGAGGGGCGCCGCGGGGACGAGGTTTCGGTCGTGGGGAGACGAGCGAGCCGGCCGAGCGCCCCGGAGGATGGGTTCCCCCCCGAAGACGGCCTGTCACAGACGCACGGCCCAGCGGCCTTTGGGAGAAGAGGCGGCGAGGAGCGCGGCTCCCGGGGCACGATTCCTCCCTCCATGGACACGCCAGCCAGACCCCGCTCGCTCACTGCCACTGGCGGGCAGGATGGACGAGGACGGCGGGAAACAGCGGCGCTGCTAGCGGAAACGCCGGAGGCCACACCGGGCCGCGTGCCAGGGTCCCAGCCTCACCACGCGCTGCCCTTCGGTGAGGCCGGGGATGCGGGAAGCTGCTCGAGACCCAGAGTCGGCCGTCCCTTCAGGCTCTGCCGCTGCCCGTGGAGGCAACATGAACGTAAAGAGACGGGTGGGCGGCCGTGACCGGGAAAACCTTATCTGTGAACAAGAGGCCAGCAGGATGGGCCGTGGATGGAGCTCCCAGCCCTGCGCCCGACGGGCCACTGTCCAACCAGCCCTGTCCCACCGGCAGATTGCAAGGGAAGGGTCACATTTCTTTTTTATTTTTTTTAAGATTTTATTTATTTATTTACAGGGGACGGGGTGGAGAGAGAGAGGGCACAAGCAGGGGGAGCGGCAGAGGCAGAGGGAGAAGCAGGCTCCCCACGGAGCAGAGAGCCCGATGCAGGACTCGATCCTGGGACCCCAGGATCGTGACCTGAGCCGAAGGCAGAGGCTTAACCAGGTGAGCCCCCCAGACGCCCCGGGAAAGGTCCCATTTCTAAACGTAGCGTAGGAAGGCCGACTGCTGACTCGCTCAGGAAATCTGAGTCCAGTGCAAGTGCCCACGGGCACGAGAGCCGGGCGCTGGCGTCTCCCCGCATGTGGTCTTCGCGGTAACCGGAGCCGCGCTCCATGATTTCCTCTTTTTCTTTTTTCCAGATAAGACTGGGGCTTGAAAAATTCACTTACTTCCTCCAATCCACATGTGTTTCAATAAGCAGGGCTGGGATTTAAACGAAGACCCTTTCACGGCGTGTGAATTTCGGACGCCACAGGGGATGACTACGAATCTTAGAATTTCCACGGAAGGAGAAAACTCCCTGAAATCTGGGAAGGGTTGGTGCGCTCCGTCTCAGTCACGGTGGGGAAGGCAGCATTCTGGGGGCGTCGCGGAGGTGACCGTGAGCGAGACTGCCTCCCCACACTCAGGGCGCCGCAGACCGAGGGGCCCCCACTCATTAGGAAGCCTGACCCCAAGGGGCTGGTATTTGGGGGTGAGTCCTTGGGGCGCTCAGGCCAAGAAGACCACGTCCGTGGCCCCAGAAGCCCTCCACCAGATGCCGCGCCTCAGACTCACGAGCCGCCCCGACCGGCGTCCGTTGTCGTGGCCGAGCGGCCGAGCCGCGCAGTCCGGGCC
>RCUC01135808.1:0-28792 GCA_003697995.1 Taxidea taxus jeffersonii
ACGTACTTTTCTCTTTCTCTTGAGGTGATCTCAGTATTTTGTGACCTCTCTGTGTCAATTCTCAAATTTATTATCTTTAGTCCAAGCTCCAGAATCTAATTATCTACTTGGATTTCCTCACTTGGATATTTTGAAGCATCTCAAACTTAAAACTGAAGTCTTCATCTTTGTTCTATATCTATCCTTTCTCCCATGCTAAATCTGCTCCCTCCTCTCCCAGTTTTCTCATTTCAGTAAAAGCTCTTTCATCCTTTCTATTCCCAGAGCCAAAAATCTTGAGTCATCCTTGACACCTTACTACCCTCTTCCCAAAAGGTCCTGTTGGTGCTACTTCCTAAATATATTATGGTTTTGATTATTTCTATTCCATTTTAACCCCTGGGTCCTAGTTATTATCATCTCTCATCTGTACTACTGCAGCAGACTCAATGGTTTCCCATTTTATTCCTGTTCCCCTCCACATAGTAAGCAGGGAATGTTTTTACAAACTTGAAACATATTCTGTCAATCCCCTTCAGGGTCATCCCCTTGCACTTAAAGTACAAAACAGCTCACATGGGCAGTGTGACAGTTAATTTGATGTGTCAACTTGGCTAGAATATGGTGCCCAGTTGTTTGGTCAACCACTAGTCTGTGAAATGTTGCTGTGAAAACATTTTTAGATACGATTAACATTTACAATCAATTGACTTTAGGTAAGGTAGATTACCCTCCAGAATGTAGGTGGGCCTCATCCCATTAGTTGATGGCCTTAGAAGCAAGGACTAAGGTTTCCTAAAGGAGAAGGAATTCTGCCCTAAGACTGCAACAGATATTCTGCCTGAGTTTCTAGACTGCTGGCCTGCTCTATGGATTTCAGTCAAGACTGTAAACATCAACATTTACCCCAAATTCCCAGCTTGCTGGCTTGCCCTATGAATTCTTGTCAGGCCCCACAACTTATGAGCCAACTGCTTAAAATACCATCTCTCGCACCCTCTCTTCCCCTCTGTGGCCCTCCCATCTATGTATCTCCCATTGGTTCTGTTTCTGTGGAGAACCCTGACTAATGTAGGCAATAGGACCCTGAATGTTATGTGCCTGCCTTCTCCTTTCTCATTTCACATGACTGTTTCATTCATTATGTTCCAGTGTACAGTGGTCTTCTTTCTATTTATGGAATGGACAAGTTTTTCCTGCATCAAGACCTTCCTATTTACTGTTGCATGTGTTAGAGTATTTTTCTTCTCTCAATCTCTCTCCTTTTCTATCTTCCCTTTTTACTTTTTAATACAGAAGATAGTATGTAGTATTTATGTATAGTTAAGAATAACAATTTAAATACTTGAATATCAACCATCTACCTATTTTTCAAATATAAAGCTTCACTCATAACAACAAAAGTGCTAGTTATAACTACTAGTAACCATGTTCATGTCTCAGTCTGGCAAAGAACTAAACCTTTTTTATGCTCTTGAAGATGTAATAAAATAGGCACTTTCAAATATTGCCAGTGGGAACATAAATTGTATAATCTCTATTGAAGCAATTTAGTGGTATCTTTCAAAATTCATTATGAACTTATGTGAGACCAATAATTACATTTCTAGGAGTTTATCCTATTGATAGCCTTCCACATGTATAAATGACATGTATTAGAATATTCACAGAAGCCTTGTTTGCAATCACAAAAGACTGCGAATAAACCAGATATCCATTCACCAGTGGGCTGGTTAAATGCATTATGGTATGTCCATATAATGGGACACTGTAGAGATTTAAAAGAATAAGGTGGTTCTATAGTACACACGTTTGTATACAGTCAAAACTGCACATGTATAATTATCCCTAAAAGGACACACAGGAAACTGGTAGTGGTTACATCAAACACAGGATGGCAGTTGGCTGGCTGGGAGCCTGGGGTGTGAGAAAGCCTTATTCAAACAACATCCCTATGAATTTGTATTTCTTGAATAAGACAATAATTATAAAAAACAATTTAGTTCAGGGGGAGGGGGGTTGGGATAGGGTGGTGGGGTTACATTATATGTTTAAATTTTAAAAAATGCTTAAATAAAAAAATTAAAAAAAAAACAATTTAGTTCAGTTCTCTGTCTCTGATAAGTGACTATTTGACCCATCTGGATCTGAGATACCTTAATGGGTTCCTCCTGTAATCTGTGTAGCCTCACATTTTATGGAGAACAGTATAAAGAAATGATTTAGAGGAAGGCAGAGACATTGCCTTTTATGGAGATTCCTGGATTAGGAATAAATAAGATGTCCAAGAGTGGTGGCTCACAAACCTTATCTGTAATTTTGAAATCTTAAGAGTACTGAAAACTGCAAGTTTTTTCATAACCTTTTTAGGAACATCTGACCTACACCAGACTTACTTGGTTGCAAAATCTGACTTGAGCTGATATGAAGCTATTTATACTTGTCATTTATCCCATTTAATGTGTATAATCCAACATTTTGCTGTACCTCACAGGGTATGTACACTATGTTACCTTAAACAATTATGAATTCTGAAATACATTTGGCTCCAACAGTTGCATATGAGGGACTGGGAACCTGACTCATTTCTCTCCTGTTTTTTTTCCTTTCTTTTCTTTCTGTCATTGTTGTACGAAGTATATACAGATTAAAAAAAATTGCCAACCCTGCTATCTATGCCTGTACTTTTAAGTAATGAAGAACTTGGGGCACCTGGGTGGCTCAGTTGGTTAAGTGTCTGCCTTTAGCTCAGGTCATGATCCCAGGGTCTTGAGATCTAGTTCTGCAATGGGCTTCCTGCTCAGTGGGGAGTCTGCTTCTCGCTTCTCCCTCACCCTCTGGTCCTCCCTCCTCCGGCTTGTGCTTTCTCCTCTCTTGTTCTCTCTCTCTCAAATAAATAAATAATAATGAAAAACTTAAAAAAAATCTTAATTATTTCTAGTATTTTAATTATTTCATGAAATCATGAGATTGGATAATGTCCACTTAATATAAAATATTCTCTTTCCTATGGATTTGTAACTTCCTACTAATTATGAATTAAAGCCCAATTTAGTATGGCTGGAAGCTAGAATGACAAGTGAAATTTATAGACCTCAACCTTTATTATCTCGAGACAAAAGCATTGTTAGCTCGCAATAAAAAAATGTTACCTTCTAGGCTCCAGGAGGAAAAACAGTAAGCTGAGTGTCAGAGAACATAATGTAGAAACCCAAAGCAAGAGAAGTGCTTACCTTATAAATTCTACCAGACCAAACTGATGCTAGGTTACCCTGTTTCTTAGCATGCACTTTAGAAAGTTCAGGGCACATATGGATATGCATTCATTCCATTTCCTGCTACACATTATTGAAAGCACATTCTATAACATAAATAATTCATCAGTGCATTGTTTGAAGTTTAAGATTACAGAACTGAACAATAGTGTTCTATGACCATGTGTACTTTCAAAGAGAAAGACAATATCAATTGATGGACTTTATAACCTTTATATAAACCTATTGGGGACAACAACCCAGCAAAGAAATAACTCCTTCCTTCTCCTACACACACACACACACACACACACACACACACACACACACACACACAATTTCTCTGTGTGCATGCCATAGGCTGTTCTCTTTAGCTTAAGAACAAACGGGTGTGCAGGGCTGCTTTAGCAGGGGCGGAATGAACTGGGGAGGAAGGTGTTCTGCTTGCTTTTAGGGCCACAGCTGAAGCTGGGAGACTAGAACTGTGAGCAAGCTAAAGCAGGAATTGGTTGTAAGGAGGAGACCTGAGATTCTTCTAGTTTCAGATAGCAGATTATACTTCTCCACCCTCTGGTCAGAGAGATGCTACAGGTTGGCTGGGGGTAAAATTATGAAACAACAGAAACCAGTGAATATTTGGTTAAAGAGGTCACCCACTTTGTTGACTGGTGTAGACAGCTCCAGAAGAGTCATTACTTTATCTGTTTTTTTTTTGCGATTGTAAACTGAAAGACTGTTGCCCTAATTCTGGATATGGCTGCATGGGGAGGCATGTTTGGGTTAATATATGCCCCCCCCAATTGGCCATTATCTATGACACTGTGGATGAAAATTAGAGATGGGGAAATATCCAACCTTTTGAGATAGATAAGCACAACCATAAACTATACACAGTACCTCGAAAAGGCAATTGCCGAACTCCCCTATTAAATGCAAAATGGAACACCACGGGTGAAGCAATTGATGAACTGTCAATGCAAGTCATGTTTGGTTGCCATTATGGTAACCAGGATGTTCTCCCAACGAATACACCTCTGACACAGACCACATTAAAAGATGTGATTAGAGTGCACCTAACGTTCCTCTCATGTTAATTTGTTCCAGGGGTGGGGGTAGGAGAGTAAGAAATAGTGCAACAAACTGTATCCGACTAACTGTTCCAACTTCCTTTAATAGTTTTTACTGATGTTAGGAAAATTAGAACAATTTGGTAGAAAGGTAGGACAGGAAGGAGAGTCAATAGAGAAAACAAGAGTAGCCAAATAGGGTGAAAATAGTTCAATCATAAATAAACAGAATAGAAAAAGCAGAAATTGACAGGAAAGAAACCAGACTTTTAACAGAGCATTACCAAGCCTGGGGAACCCATGGACGTTTCTCCCAGTGTGCTGGCAGTAAAAAGACCCTATAGATCAACTATCTATCCCAGTTTGGAAGAATTTAGAAAACTGGATGACAAGGAAAAGCCCAGTGAATTTGATACTGGATACAAGAGGTGTCAATAAGATTGAATCTGATGAAAATTGATGGGAAGGCCAGGATCTCCTTCTGGCTCACTGCTGTTGGCACTGGGCCAGCATAATAATTAAATCTGATGTCCCTTGTTTGGGTCAAGATCAATGTAAGTGGAAGGAAGGAGGTAAGACAAATAAATGGGGAATGCTAAGGTGAAAATGCAACATTATTTTGCTGTCTTATGAGAGGCTCAGAGCAAGAGAATAATATTATTTCTTAGCACAGACTGCAACTGCCTAAAAGGTGAAGCAATATGGCTTGTTAAAGCCACCTCTGTTTCTGAATATTGACAAAGTAGAAGGGCAACCAGCAAATTTGAGTGGCATTGTCCTATAAATGCCTTTGTCTTGCATTATTCCTAACCAGGAAGATTCCATTTAATGGAATTTTTCCTCTACATTTTTTTCCCTCTACAAAGAAATACATTCTAACTGCGTGACTTAACTTTAATATGTATTTTTCTCACCTCAAAGACAGTTGTAGGAGTCACATTTAAAATATACCATACACTTTATAGGAGTGATTTATACTACAGATTAAATTTGTGCATAGATCGAATAAAGAGGAAAAAAGGCAAGAAGTTTTATTGGAAACACAATCACATTGTAGCATCCCTAAGGTAACTTAGAAGAGAAACATGTACATCCTCACTCCAACAATCAACCTTGCTAATAGGCCAATCTAGGCAGTTTTATTTAGCATTGCTAATTCCTACCTATCTCTTTCTTATTTATGCATGGAATGATTAACACACACACAAAATGTCTTGCTTTTTTAACTTTCAGGGTATTTCACAATTTAGAAAAACTCAGTCTAATGAAAGAGAAGAGTATAAATAAAACAAAAAGAAAAGGTTGGAAGGAGATACACTAACTACTAAAATATTAACAGTGTTATACACAGTGTTTACAGTACCTACAGTGGATGGTAGGATTATAGGTGATACAAATGGTACTTTAAAAAATCTACATCACCACTGCAATTATCCCAAATAAGCATAAGTGCTAAAGTGATGGCTGTCAAATAACTGGTGTCAGTTTCTTTAAAAACTTGTTAGCAAACAGATTGTTGAATGGATCCTTGCTAACTCTGCTGAGTCCTACACACAGCCCTCTAAGAAGGACTATAGTTGATACTATCAAGGAGCAAAAGCTGGGGGTGCCTGGGTGGCTCAGTGGGTTGGGGCCTCTGCCTTCAGTTCAGGTCATGATCCCAGGGTTCTGGGATTGAGCCCTACATGGTGCTCTCTGCTTGGCAGGGAGCCTGCTTCCCTTCCTCTCTCTCTGCCTACTTGTGGTCTCTCTCTGTCAAATAAATAAATAAAATCTTAAAAAAAAAAAAAAGCTGGGTGCCTATGTGGTAGCCAAATGATCCTATTCAGCAGTCTAAACCTGACTCTAGGACCAAAGGCTGAAGGTGGTGGCAAGGAAGGAAATCTGAATAGTTCATTATAGGCCCCACAGTATTTCATAACTTGTAAAGGCTAAATGGATAGATTTCTTAGAAGTTAATGTTAAACAGGTTATGATATTAAGTTGTAATTCTAATCTGTAAATCTAATCTATTTTTTATCTTAAACCTCTGGTATGACAACTTCTCCATATAAACTTTTTATTTAGTTAAAAAATAATTTTAGTCAACTATCCAATTTAAGGGACGCCTGGGTGGCTCAGTTGGTTAAGCGGCTGCCTTTGGATCAGGTCATGATCCCAGCGTCCTAGGATCAAGTCCCACATCAGGCTCCTTGCTTGGCAGGGAGCCTGCTTCTCTCTCTGCCTCTGCCTGCCACTCTGTCTGCCTGAGCTCTCTCTCTCTCTAATAAATAAATAAATAAAAATCTTTAAAAAAAATCAAATTTAAATATTAAGTTCTGATTTGTTTCCACCATGTTTACTTTAACTTATTCCAGATTTTACATTGACCATTTTCTCTGTTATGATGTTTCCTTCTCTCTTCCAAATAAACAGTTGTGTGAAGGAGAAATTTTTATTTATTTATTTTTTATGCCAGCAATAACTGATTAAAAAAGATTTGGGCCCAGTCTGATTGGTTTTTATACCCAAACATTTGCGGATGTCTTCTATCAGTAGCCAGTGTTAACAGAGGCTCCCCTCCCCCACTTTTTTGTGCCTTGAGGCCATACTCTCTCAGATGGAAAGCCATGTTAGCTGAAAAGAATTCTTCTTCCCTCTAGCTCCCTCCTCATATAATAGCTTTCTGACAACAGATTTTTATCTGTCTTTGTGTGAAGATCTCAAGTGGATCAACTTTACTTTTTTTTCAACGTGAAACTAACGAATGTGACACAGGGATTTGCCCTTTGTGCAACAACAGGACCAGAGAGAGCACACAAGACTGTGAAGTCTGCAGGGCATGAAATTAAAATTTTCCCACTGATACAATAACCTCCACTGAACTAATGATACAATGTTACAATCTTAGCATAAGACCTTCTGGTCTGACTAAAAGTCATTGCCCTGTGACCTACATGTGCACCTCGGTAGAAACGTTTTGCTGTTCACAAAAATATGTATATCCAAAGGGAGAAGATAAAAGAACTGGAGCAAGCTGTGATGAAGCATAAACTTCTGGAAGGGGACCGTTCTGGAAAAGCTGCTCAGCTCCAGCAGCACCTGAAGGAGAGCAGAGGGAACATGCAGTCCAGGCAGAGGGTGGCCCATGGCACGAGCAGCACGGCAATCTCGCAGGCTCCTAAAGCTCCTGTGCTCCAGAGTGGCTGGGATTCTGGGAGTTTCAGGGCCAGGGCCAGTCTTAGTTCTGCCACTACTTAAGTTTGTTCCTGTGTAAATCATTGGTTTATGTTATAGTTATGATCCACCCCTGTGATGATGCCACACCTCAGCTTTTACCAGAATCTGATTCTTCTACTACCAGTTTACTTCTTCCCAAAACCTAGAAGGCAGGAGTTGGCAGTGGGCTGTATCAACTGGTCTACAGACAAGCTTTATTTTAGGAGCAGCATATTTCTCAGTCCTGAGCTCAGACTGTGAAGACAGCAGACATGGGGCTGAGAAGTCACTAACTGAGGATTCTCCTCTGAGCTAGCTGGCACAGTACTTCCAACTACTCAAGCAGGAGGGAACCACTTTATTCATGGAGAACATTCAGAAGCATCTTAATGGAAGTCCACACAGAATGCCATTTGTGGTAAATAGTCCAATCTGCATCTGGTAGGGCAGGTGTCCCAAGGCAAGATACTTCTAGGTTTTATCAGGTTACAACAAGAGCTAAGTATATGATCATGGGGACTTCTGATGGGCGGACTTCTTCCAGGGAGTAAGGAAGAGACTGCCTTCAAGAAGAAATAAGTTTAATATCCTTCCCCTCAGCATGGACTGGCATGGTGTTCCAGCTCTAGCTTTCAACCTGACTCTTCAAAGTGCCTGCTCAGGGTTATTCAGAGCCCTAGAAAGAATAAAAATCCCCAAGGGACAATGGTTTGCATCTTTTAATTTATTTAATGGATAACATTTACAAAATAATCCCACTGAAAAATAATCCCACTGGCTAGGCATGCATTTTATTGTACCTTCCTCATATATTACTATTATTAAACATAAACATTTGTCCAGAATATTTTTAAACTGTCAAAATTTAGAAAGGACAAATTCTTCATGTATGTTAAGAAACACAAGTGGATATAAGACTTTTATGAGATGTGAAATTGTATATAAGGTTTTTTTTTTTAAGATTTTATTTATTTATTTGACAGACAGAGATTACAAGTAGGCAGAGAGGCAGTCAGAGAGAGAGAGGAGGAAGCAGGCTCTCTGCTGAGCAGAGAGCCCAATGTGGGGCTCGATCTCAGGACCCTGGGATCATGACCCGAGCCGAAGGCAGAGGCTTTAACCCACTGAGCCACCCAGGCGCCCCTGTATATAAGGTTTGTCAGCTTTCTAGCTTGCTGTCCTCTTAATAGGTTGGGGCCTTTCTTCTAGGCTCTACCAATGGGCTCTGGTTTTCCGTGGCCCATGTCCTGTGACAGGGTGTTAAGCAGAGTCCCTATTCTAACACAAACTACAACCCATCTCAGAATACCCCAGCTCTCCCAGAAAGAAATAGCTTCTCACATGTAAAATAATAATCACTGTGCCCTTGCCTGCCAAGAGACTTACATTCCAACCAAGATGGATTCTCACTCTCAGTAAGAGTCTTACTTTAGTATGCACCCATGAAATAAAAAAAATCAATGAAAGTCTTGATAAGTAAATATGTAATGCACTGGGCAATTACTCTAGAGCTTCAAGATCAACTTGGAATCTTCCTTCTTTGGATAATATTAGGATTTATATACCAAATGACTTACTGAAATTCTCTAAAAGGTAAATTAGGAAGGGTGCTTTGGTGTAATGATGTATCCAGAACTCTTAAGACTAATGAAAATAACAATATTCATGTGCTTCCCTTTACACTTTCCAAAGAATTTTCATATATATCCATCTCTTAATTTTTGTGGTTAAACTCATAAAAAATTGCAGAAAATACAAAATGTTAAAATAAATTTCTCCACAAGAAGTAAAGAAAAGTATGGGGCACCTGGGTGGCTCAGTGGGTTAAGCCTTTGCCTTCAGCTTGGGTCATGATCTCAGGGTCCTTGGATTGAATCCTGCATTGGGCTCTCTGCTCAGTGGGGAGCTTGCTTCCTCCTCTCTCTCTCTGCCTGTCTCTCTGACTACTTGTGATCTCTGTCCATCAAATAAATAAATAAAATCTTTAAAGAAATTATAAAAAAAAGAAATAAAGAAAAGTAGGCTGGGGGGTCATATTCCATTAATATGAGAAGCAAATAGTTTATGGGGAAAATATGAAAGGTGTTAAATATCAAAACCACAATGAGGGATCACTTTACACTTGTTAGAATGGCTAAAATATAAAAGATAAGAAATAACAAGTATTGGAAGGATATGGAGAAAAGGAATGCTTGTGTACTGTTGGTGGGAATGCAAATTCGTGCAGCCAATGTGGAAAATAGCATGGAGGGTCCTCAAAAAAATTACAAATAGAAATACCATATGATTCAATAATTTCACTACTGGCTATTTACTCAAAGAAAATGAAAACACCAATTTGAAAAGATATATGCACCCTTTGTTTATTATAGCTTTATTTACAATAGCCAAGATAAGGAAGCAGCTGTCCACTGCTAGGGGAATGGATATAAAAGATGTGGTGGGTACACACACAGACACACATATACACACGCACACTCGAATATTCTGCAGCCAGAAAAGGGGTGAGATCTTGCCACTTGCAACAATATAGGACCTACTGGGTATTATGCTAAGTGATATAAGTCAGACTAAGTTAAATACCATATGACTCATATGTGCAATCTAAAAAACAAATGAATAAACAAAAAGCAGAATCTGACCTATAAATACAGAGAACACACTGATGGTTGTCAGGGAAGGGGGACCAGTGGTGGAAGGATGGACAAAATGGGTGAAAGGGAGTAGGAGATACAGGTTTCCAGGTATGAACTGAGTAAGTCACAGGAATAAAATGCTTAGTATAAGAAATATACATGGTGGGACGCCTGGGTGGCTCAGTTGGTTAAGCAGCTGCCTTCGGCTCAGGTCATGATCCCAGCGTCCTGGGATCGAGTCCCACATCGGGCTCCTTGCTCGGCAGGGAGCCTGCTTCTCCCTCTGCCTCTGCCTGACTCTCTGTCTGCCTGTGCTTGCTCTCGCTCTCTCTCTTACTCTGACAAATAAATAAATAAAATCTTAAAAAAAAAAAAAAGAAATATACATGGTATTGTGATAGTGCTGTATAGTGACAGATGGTAGCTACACTTGTGATGAGTATAGCATAATATACAGAGAAGTTGATTATGTTGTACACCTGAAACACTGTGTATCAACTATATTCAAATAAAAAAGTGTTAAACATATTTAAAGTGTGTATATATATAATATATTTAAATATGTAAACAGTATATAAAGAGGTCCAGCTGAGCTACGATGCATCAGCCAGTGGCCATTAATTACATTATTGTCTGCCTTCTCCGTTATAAGTATGAGGTCTTTGATTTACTCAGTGGTGATTTTGGAACTCTCATGCACAATCCTGACCATTCTTTCCCTAAGGCAGAGCAGGTAGCTTACACTAAGATATGGTCACCTCTTTCTAGGTGGCTGATGAACTCAATTTGGACTTCGAGGTTGTTAACTTTTTTCTTGTTTTTCTCTGGGCATCCTCCTGAAAGTAAGATCTGATGTTTTCCAGGCATGGTTTCATTTAAACATTAAAAAGGAAAAACCCTCAGTAAACACATGTTCACATAGCATAATCTCCAGAAATGTAAATTGCATCCAGTCCCCTTCAACTAGGAAGGTCAGAGATACCCACATAATTGCTTTGCACCATGCTGTGAATGATGGGCACCACGTTTATCTACTTAATGTTTCCAAACTACTGACCAGCACACAAAACCCAAAGGTTTTAAAGGGATATTTAAAACATGTTATTCTGAAATCACTTATTTTTTTTTGAAAATGTTTATTTCTCATTTTATTCTCAAAATGTATTAACTACTCTGAAATCAAGAGGAAGATGCATATGATTTCATTTTGATTTTGTCTCTAAACAAAGGGTAAGGCTCAACCTGAGATGGAAGGCTGAACTAAATAAAGTTCCATGTGGTCAAGGGACTCTGTCAAGGTTTTGCTGCCAGTTAGCTGTGGAGGCTGGATGAATCCAGATCTTTGGCCTTTAATACTAATGCCTTTTCCTCTAAGCCATGCTGCCTGTCTGCATGAAAGGATTTTAACCTGATGAAACCAGAACAACAAAGTAGCCACAGTCCAAAGCAGAGGCTTAGAAGTTGTATGCTATGGCTAAACATAAGCAAAGGAATAGCTAAGTGAAGAGACCCGTGGGGCACTGTCCAAGCAATCAAATCCCAATGTAAAGAACACATTGAAACCACTCACAATGGAGAATCTGCTCCTTGAAAACCTCCTAAAAACCTAGACATCTTTCAATCCTTACAAAACAGGAACACTTTAAAGTTGATGAAAATGCAAGGAAGTTCTGGGAAGTAAAAGCACAATTAAATGTATAAGCAGGGCACCAACCTATGGTTCTTTTGCAGATGTGAAGAAGACCTAATGGAAAATAATTGTCTACAGGAATGCCATGAACTGGAAAACTGAAAAGGAAACAATTACTTTGTGATCATTCATTCATTCTTATTGAATGTCTGTTATATGCTAGGTCTTCTCCTAGGACAAGGATAGAGCAATGAATATAATAAATGAAATCCTTGCCCTGGAGTCTCTGGGTGGCTTGGTCCACTGAGAGTTTGATTCTTGATTTTGACTTAGATTGTAGTCTCAGGGTTGTAAGTTCGAGCCCCCCAATGGCTCCCCACTCAGTGGGGGAGTTGGCTTCTCTCCTTCTCCCACAAAGAAAGGAGTGAACACTGACTGAGTGCACACTATGGCCCAGCACCAAATTAGGGTGCTTATCTAACCAAATTAACTTTGTTTACCTAAAGATAATACTCTGAGAAAATTTTCAAGGTAATTATTAAAATTCTCATTTTTATCCAAGAAGTCATGCTTAGAGAGGTAAAATAAAAGGCATGTTTGCATAGTGAAAATGAAAAAATACAACCCTATTGCCAATTTCTTAGATGAACCTAATCCTATTCCTAACCTTTTGTCAGGGAACACATATAGAGTTTGGAATTACAACAGCAAGGTCCAAATCGTAGCTCCTTATTGCTTGTGTGATCTTGGGAAGTTCTACAAGGACAACTACTATGTAGTGATATACAGGGAGTGTGCTAAGTACTTTATGTAAACTGTTTTGCTTAATCATCATGACAGGCCTATGAGGAGATAGTATCATCCCCACCTTATAGATTAAATTAAATGATTTGTTCAAAGCCATTCAAACCTAGGTCTATAAACCCAGGTGTTATAATTATTACACCTGAGCTCTAGACTGTTCTATAATTGCCTCGTTAAGCTTTATTTTCTCATGATTGTGAGGATTATGTTAGGCGACATATATAAAAGAATTTTGAAAAGCATTGAACTGCCTAGAACACTAAGTGACACTCAACAAATGTTTCTTAACATTGAAGTGCAGGGAATTTGGTGACCTTGGAGCAAATGAACGACTCTAAAACAGCAGATCATGAGGCTAAACACTGTGAAATGATAACGGGAACTGGCAATGCTGAACAGATGTCACTAATCATGCCATTTTTCAGTGTTCAGTACCCTGGAAAAGACACGCCAAGGAAGCATAATCCTCACCTATTGCTGGCTCAACAAAGAAATAACATATTTATGTCATATGTTCCAAGGTGAACCTTAAGGTTTTTGGAAATACTTGAAATTGTAGAGTAAAAAATTTTGAAATGGGTTTACCTCCTATTAATATGTGCCCTTTGTTTTCTTTTAAAATATTGTTTTAAAAATTATGTAATACATCACTGTAGAATATCTGGAAAATATAGAAAACTGTGAACACTGAAGGAGCTCTTACAACTCCTTCATCCAGAACTTAGAATTCCTGAAACCAAGGGTACCGAATTCTAAGTGACTAGTAAATATCAGCTGTTTGAATGTATATTTTTCCTGTGCAGTATTTTTTTTCTATGGTAAGAATGTCTTGACAAGCTTTCTCAAGCTGAATTCATTTCTTGGAATTATGTTTTCTCTATTATTTCTATGTAGCCTGTTTGTTTCTGTTTTTTAAACTTATACACAGTATAAAAGTGTGTGTAAGAGGAATGGATGATTATATCAATGGCTTTTAACAGTGGGAATTACAGTAACAACACAATATCCTGGCTTAATTAAAAGCTACATCTTTTCATCAAACAACATGGGGCGCCTGGGTGGCTCAGTGGGTTAAGCCGCTGCCTTCGGCTCAGGTCATGATCTCAGGGTCCTGGGATCGAGTCCCGCATCCGGCTCTCTGCTCGGCGAGGAGCCTGCTTCCCTCTCCCTCTTACTCTGCCTGCCTCTCTGCCTACTTGTGATCTCTCTCTGTCAAATAAATAAATAAAATCTTAAAAAAAATGAATTTCCATGTGTTCAGCTGTTCTTGGGAGTAATGCCCCTGTTGGCAGGAAATTTCAAAGTATCAACTCAACTTAAGCAAAACCTCTTTTGAATGGCTGGGCTTTTCACCTTCCTCATTAAAGATGGAAGACAGAGAGGCACATTATACTTCATGTTTTCTTTTACATATTCAACACATTCTTTTCTAAGTTTTCAGACTATTCCTTTTTACTGTCATTTTTTCTGTGCGTCATTTTATTAGGCTTTGTTTTTATTTTATTTACAATAGACTCAAAATGGAAAAGTTACAGTAAATGGTACTCTGTGTGTGGTGTGCAAACTTGCTCTCAGGGCACATAAAGCTAAAATGATAGCTCTTAGCCTAGTAGCCCACATTTTAGGAAGTCATTTTGAAAAACCTAAAAAGAAATTTTATCTAATATTTTGCAATTGAGTTTTAGTAGTCATTAAAGAGAGCCTTACAATGCCATGTAATTTATATGGACATATAAATCTAAATGGACATATCTGCAGATGCCCAACACATTACCTGATACACAAAAGACATTTAATGAATAGTGGGCAATAGTGTCACTTATGATCGTCACCCACATACTCAACTACACAGAGGCAGTGAGGTCTGCTATTCCAACTACCACAGAAACTCAATTAGTGCCTGTGGGCTCTAATTTGGGGTTTGGGATTTTAGTGTAGCTCCCCTCTCTCTACTCTGGGAGAATGACACATTGTTGTGTGTTAGGCACAGAAGGGAATCTAGTTGAGTACATAAACCATTTGTGTGAACATACAGATGAGAAAAAAATATTGTTACAGTGAGGATTCTAGGCACAAGTGCCAGAAAATGTTGCTATCTGGCCATTGTGCGTAATGGAAACACAGCATTTCTCTTTCTCTTGAATGACTGTTTCTTCCTATCAAGTTATAAAAATAAACTATAACTCTTAAGTTATAGTTTAAGGCAAGTTTGTCTCATTCCTACTCTACACCAGAATATCAGCTTAGTGCCTACACCTTGAACTGAAATTCAAGTTTTAGGCAATGGTGAAGAATGAAAAAACCAAATTTTCAGGATCAGAACTATGTTCAGGGCCTCTCTTCTACTTCATTACTGTGTGACCATGGACAGTTCCACTTCCCATTTCCTCACTGTAAAATGAGGTAATACTACTATTTATTTCAGGGTTTGGGTGCAATTTAAATAAGAAAAATGTAGGTTAGAAGCATTCTGTCAACCCTGAGGTACTATGCTAGGGATTGTGAACAGGTTATTTTCAGCATTATATTTTTGTTAATAGTATGATAGATATATATTGCTTAACATAGGTTTTGATACTACATTGTCAATCCAGAACTTTTTTGCCAGAGATAAAACAGATAATTTTTTACTATCAGGAACAGCATATTTACATGATTTTTCCTTCTACATAATCTAAATGGTTACTGGGAAATTGAGATTAGAAACTAAACAATGGGGGCGCCTGGGTGGCTCAGTGGGTTAAAGCCTCTGCCTTCGGCTCGGGTCATGATCCCAGGGTCCTGGGATCGAGCCTCGCGTCGGGCTCTCTGCTCGGCAGGGAGCCTGCTTCCCTTCCTCTCTCTCTCTCTGCTTACCTCTCTGCCTACTTGTGCTTTCTGTCAAATAAATAAATAAAAAATCTTAAAAAAAAAAAAAAAGAAACTAAACAATGCTTGAACTGCCCAGACGCTAAGGCCTTGGTTGATGACCCACAAAGAACAAAGAGGGACAAATGAAGAAATGTTTGTCCCTCTTCACAGCACAGCAAACGACCAACATGCCTGTTGTTCAAGGTCTTTAAGGGTTATATCATCATATCTGGTGCTAGAAACAACTGGATTTCCATGTCAAGTTACTTAAGATGAAAACAAAGATTTTAAAAACCCACTTAAAAAATTAAAATTGTATATATTTAAAATATACATTATTTTTTTGGAAGAGTTGTTCAATATTAGGAAATTATTAATGATATACATATAAAGTAAAATGATTACTACAATCAAACTAACATATCATTTCTTCATATAGTTTAAATTATATAGTTAAAAGGGTGGTGAGAACACTAGCAATCTATTCTTTTGGCAAATTTCCAATATTTAATGCAGTATTATTAACTATAGCCATCATGCTGTACATTAGATTTCTAGAGGTATTCATCCTACAGTATTGCAACTTTGTTTCCTTTGACCACTATCTCCTCCACCATTTCCTCTACCTTCCCACTCCTGGTCACCACCATTCTCCTTTCTGCTTCTATGCTTTGAACTTTTTAGGTTCCACAAATAAGTGAGATCATGAAGTATTTCTGTGTCTGGCTTATTTCATTTAGCATAATGTCCTCCAGCTTAATCCATATTGTCACAAATGGCAGATCTCCTTTTTAAAGGCTGAATATTATTCCCAAGTCCATTCATCCACTGATAGGACATTTAGGTTGTTTCCATAACTTGGCTACTGTGAATAATGTCACAATGAACATAGGAGCACAGATATCTCTTTGTGGTACTTACTGTATTTCCTTTGAGTATATACCCAGAAGAAGACTGCTGGATCATACAGTAGTAGTTCTATTCTTAATTTTTTGAGGAAACTCCATACTGTTTTCCACAATAGTTGTATCAATTTACATTCCTACCAACAGTGCACAAGGTTCCCCTTTTCTCCACATCCTCACCATTATGTACTTGTTATCCTCCATTGTTTTGAAAACAGCCATCCTAACAGGTGTGAGGGACTATCTCATTGTAGTTTTCATGTGCATTTTCCCAATGATTACTGATGGTGAGCATCTTTTCATATACCTGTTGGCAATTTATATGTCTTTCTTGAAAAGTTCAATATCCACTCATGACAAAAACTCTTAACAAAATATATAATGAAAATCTCCTCAGCACAATAAAAGCCATTTATAAAAAGCCCCAGCTAACATCATAATAGGGAAAAACTGAAGGCTTGTCCTCTGTGGTCTGGTACAGGGCTTGCTCCTGTCACTTCTATTACACAAAGTACTAGAAGCGCAAGCAATAAGTAAAGAAAAAGAAATAAAAGCCATCCAAATAGTTAAGGAAGAAGTAAAATTATCTCTGCAAATGATATGATTCTATATGTAAACAACCCTACACACTCCACACACAAAGCAACAACAACAACAACAACAACAACAACCCAGTTAGAACTAACAAATTCAGTAAAGTTCCAGGATACAAAACCGATATACAAAAATCAGTTGAGTCTATTTATACCAACAATGATCTAACCAAAAAGGAAATCAAGAAAAAATTCCATTTATAATAGCATCAAAAAGAATAAAATACTTGGGAATAAATTTAATCAAGGCAGTGAAAGATTTGTACACTGAAAACTATAAAACATGGATGAAAATAATTGAAGAAGACACAGATAAATGGAAAGATATCCCATCTCCATGGGTTGAAAGGATTAATATTGTTAAAATAACCATACTACTCAAAGTGATGTATGGATTCAATGCAATTCCTACCAAAATTCTACTGGCATTTTCCACAGAAATAGAAAAAAAATCACAAAATTCATAAGGAACCACAAGAGACTCTAAATAGCTAAAATCTTGAGAAAAAAGAACAAGGTTGGAGGCATCACACTTCTGGACTTCAAATTATATTACAAAGCTATAGTAATCCAAACAGTATGGTACTGGCCATAAAAACAGACACAAACCAATGGAACATAATCAAGAACCCAGGAAAAAAAGACAAAGCATAAATGATTGATGAATTTTCAACAAGGGCACCACGAATATACAATTGGGAAAGGAAGGTCTCATCAATAAATGGTTCTGGGAAAACTGGATATTCAGATGGAAAAGAAGGAGACTGGCCTCTCATCTTTCATGATATTAAAAAAAGTCACCCTGAGAATGGATTAAATATTTAATTATAAAATCTGGAATTGTAAAATTCCTAGAAGAAAACAGAAAGAAAAGCTCCTTGATACAGGTCTTTGAAATGATTTTTTGGATAAGATACTGAAAGCTCAAGAAACAAAAGCAAAGTAAAAACAAATGGGATTGCATCAAACTGTAAAGGAAATGATCACAAACTGAAAAAAAAATTTATAAGGAACTCTTACAACTCAATAGCAAAAGCAAAACCAAAAAACCAGTCTGAATAAAAAATGGGCAGAGGCTCTAAAGAGACAGACATTCTTCCAAAGACATAGAAAAATAAGAGTTTTCAAGACAGAAGTTTAAGTTCTAGACTGCAGGGTACTTGGATCCCTCCAGCCTGGATTAGTGTAATGTGATCCCAGTTTTCCAATATTCTGAGTGTGGCCCTCAGTCTCAACCTCAATGGACAGCAAGTCTCTACAAGCCTCAGATCTGCCATGCACAAACAGTTGTCTGTGAGCACGACTGCACAAGCATGTGTACTATGGAGAGCTCGTCAAGTTGTAAACTTAGAGCAAAGTTCAGGACAATTAAGCATATAGTTTGACAGCAAAGAACCACGGTCTTTAAAAAAAGATCAAATTAAGTCATTTTTTAGACTATTTTTTTTAAAAGCCCCTAAATAAGCTATTAAATCTTTGAAAATACATACTTAAATATTTTCTTACCTCCCTCAACAAAAAGTAAGCTCCACACAATCAGCCCTCTCCAACACGTCTAAAAAAAACCAACAAAATGAAAGAAAACAAAAATTTTCAACTCTGGGGGTGCTTGGGTGGCTCGGGCGGTTAAGTGTCTGACTCTTGGCTTCTGGTTGTGTCCTGATCTCATGGGTCATGCAATGAGCCCTGTGTCAGGCTCTGAGTTTGGGGCGGGTGGGGGGATTCTGCTTGGGATTCTCTCTCTCTGCCCCTCCCCACATGCATGCAGGCACATGCTCTCTCTAAAAAAAGCAAAATTTCCAACTTTGCATTGTGGTAAAAACAATTTTTGAAAAAAGCTGGAGTAGAGAGGTGAGCAGTACTACCTAGAAGCAGGCCAACTATATCTCCAGTTCCCCAAATTCAGTAATTTGGTATGCTTTGGTGAGATCTGCTTTTTTCTCTTCACATCATACACACACGTACGTGCACACACACACACACACACACACACACGAGGGCAAGAGTACCAGCACTAACTCTCATACATCAGGGGACAACAGAGAGAAGAAGCCTTAGTAACATTTTACTTCAGGGACTCAGAACATAATCCTGGTGCCGCAGGCCTGGTATTTGCCTCTGTTTATCAGTTTGGAACAATTACCACTGAGCTGTCATATGACTGGAAGATAGAAACTTCACTGGTATTTTAAAAAGTGACAAGATTTCTGTTTCAGTGAACAATCCCAGAAGATACGGTCTTCATTTTAATATAAAATGTTTTAGATCTCCAAACCCAGATAGAAAAAGATCCCCACATATAAAAAGGATATCCCCCACATATATAAAGGATATACAGCTGTACTATGCTTTTTCTCCCCAAATTTGAAATAAAAGATTTGAAGATCCAAAGCTACATTAATGCAAATATCGGTCTGTTGCAAGTATACTTTTTGATTAAACTGGCATACATCAAGTACAATTAGAAAGGTTATTTATAACGAAGAAATACATAATTCTGCATCTTAATGGGAATGACAATTACAGCTGATGGTTGCTAATTAACATGACTTCTTTTGCTTTGGGTGTCAGATATTTCCTGTATGATCTTTATTGCTGGCAATGGACATACCTAATTCTGGAAGGTACAAAAGGGTTAATTATCAGTAACAGCTGTGCTAATAACAAATTAACTGGTAACCTGACCAGTTCTGGTTTCACCTTGGAGACCAGAGGATCCAGTAGAATCTGTAAACTCTGACCCAGGGTCCTGGCAGGAGAAGTGTTTGTTGAACTTTCCGCTCAAAGGTGCACCGCCTCACCAGGTGTTCAGAATGACAGGGAGAAAAGCCCCAGGTGATGGGGGTTTGGGAGGCACTGCCTGTTTCAGGCAAGCAGAAACGTATGGCCCTGTTTGGTTCAGCAGCTCCATCCTCTTGTGCCAATGTGACCATTGTGGTTTCTCTCTTGGACAGCTCAGGGGTGTGTGATCAATGTTGGAGGCCAGAAGTGAATGAACAGAAAGAAGCACTGCAGCTCTCAGCACAGAAAACTATAAAGCCCTCTTTGCTTGTGCTGTAAATTACCTATTTATTTTGTTAGCATGAGATAGTTGAATATTTCCACATATAAAGGTGCCCGGCTAAAATCAGGATAAGTGATATTAATGGCCTATGGTCAGTATTATTGAACCTCCAAAGCAATAAACTTTATGAGTCAATAAATATTACATTTGCAACATAGTTAACATTCCTTTACTGTCTCTAGCACTTATTACACATTGTAACCACAAGTCTACAATACATTATTCATATTTGGGGTGTCACCAAGTGATGGATTGCTGCGGGAGAGGCTGTCCTTTAAATAAATCAACAAATAAAAATGTAAATGTTAACATTTTCAGCCACAACTTTTCCCATCTTGAATGGGGAATGAAAATTTCACATTATATTGACAGGCAGCAGAGAGAACAATTAACAGCCCACATTGTGAATGAGAAAGATGACTTTGCCACGCCTGGTTTTATCGCTGGTATGTGGGACAAAATGGGACTCTTCAAGGTGTTAACGCTTTTCAGAGAACAAAGGAAAACCTATTTCCCATCACCACCTGTCCCACCCCATCCTCTTTTCCAAGTTTGGAAAATTCTGGGAATATAAGGTGGATAGGCTTTTACTCTTGTTCTCAGTACGTTCAAAGGTTTGTTGGAATGAAGAATAAACAGAGTTTTGTCTTGCATTAAGAGTTTGCATGTAACTGAAAAGTAGTCTATAAAAAATGCCTTTTCTACACTTTGAAATAAAAATAATTCAAATAATCCTGATTCTGAAATTTGGAAAGCAACCACTGTGCCCTCCTGGTAACTGATTTTCATAGTAATGAATCTTTTTTTTTCAACTCTGCACTTTGTATAATAAACCTATAATATGCCATCATGCACTTTTAAGGATGAAATCCAGTGTGTTACACATTGTTTTATTTAGCCAAGTACTCATTATTTATGAAACCTCTGAGAATCTATATTTAGCTGATTTGCAGTATTAAGAACTAACTGATACAGAATCTTTTTTTTAAGGTCCATAAATATGAGTCTTCACAGCAATTCTAACGTGGGCTTGTAAAACTGTACGAAGTTGATATGGTCCATTCAGAAAATGTGTGCTGAGAATGTTCTACAAAACTCTTACTGGGGAAACATTTTATTCTTTTTCATGCTTCTCTCTAAACTGAAATGCAATCATCAAAAACACATTAGAGTAGCGTTAAAGAGCTTGCTTTAATCTTCAATAGGAAAATTCACTAAGAGTGAAAATCCAGATCATTTCTCCTTTTTACCTGTAACTTCTCTAGAGGAAGCCCTCAAGGTGACTGGGATGGATTCTCTTTGAGAACAAGCATTCAGCCACAATGCTGAGTGGTCCAAGGAGCGACCCCCCACCCTCAACATTTCAGAACTGACAAGTCAATGTGGTTACTTGGAAAATGCTAATAAGGGCAGCATTAAAAATAAAAGAAAGGGGTAATGGACAAAGAACGTGGTAAACTAGGTAATTTTTTTTTTTTTTTTTGCTTGCAGGTCACCTTCAAAATAAGACTGTCATTGTCAACTATTACAGTATTTAAGATAATGGGCTTTGGAGTTTGAAAAGCTAGTTCTGCGTCTTATTAGCTATGTGACCTTAGGCCAGCCACTCAATCTCTTAGTTTCCTAATTTTGGAAATGAGAATGATAGCAGTACCACTTCCTAAGGCTCTGATGAAGATTAAATCAGACAGTCCATACAAGGGTGGACACACAGTAGGTGCCTAATAGATGGCAGTCATTACTGACCTCTGTGTTAGGGTTATTTCCCAAAAGTTCTTTATAATTAAAGTTAAGTCTTGAAATCTACATTCATCTGATAAGATGCTGGGAATTTAAGTGCTCAAACAAGTACATTCCCAAGGAAGCTGAAAACTAAGCCCATTTGGTGTTGCTGTTTATATAATCAGCCTTAAATGCATAACAGATAGGTGGCTTATTGGATGTGAAAAAAATTTAATAATGTATTTCTTTTCCTGATTCCAGAAAAGGCTGAGCAAATTCTTAGCTCTTCAAATGTCTCTGATATCCATAAATGTTGACAGTCCTTTAAAACTGTAATCCAAAACCCACCATAATTTTCAGAATCAATGAATTCAATTAGTTAAACTTAAAGTCCAAGTGTATAACAATTCTGTGACAAACTGGAAAAGACCTGCTGTTAAGCACATTTTCTGATGAAAGATAGGATTAGCTTTGTGTTTTTCTGGAAATCCTTGCCAATTACCAGTTTCAATTAAGGTGAGGCATGTGTAAAGGAAAGAGCTCCATGCGATCAACCTGGCCAAATCTAGATGCTTCCAAATAAGGCCTCTCTCTTAACAGCTCTTAAGAATTGTCAAGACTTTTCCACTCCTTATTAAATGACTCCCTGTCCCCCAAAGGCTCTTACCTAGAGAATGTTAAACCAAAGAGTCCCTGAGGCTTACCGAGAAGTGTCGTGCTGCAGTGCTGATGAGCTTGTGATTCCAAGCTCCTTTTGGCTTCCTATCGTCATAGGAGATGTGGATGCATCTTTTCTAACTCCTGCCACTGTTCCTGTATGAACGATAAAAGGAATTAATTTGGGCATTCAATAAAAGGAAATGGAAAAGTCCATTCTGAGCAATATATTAGACATTCCAAAATCCCTAAGCTTTAAAAGTAAGCTATTTTTTTCCCTCTGAAATGAAACAATGGCAGATGGGAAATTCAGTGGGTTGTTTTGATTTTGTAAAATCAGAGATCCACAGTATCTTGTTTAAAAAAAGTACCTCTGTGCAATAACAGACTGGCTAGTGATTTTGTTTTTAAGCCTGACGGCCTGTCATCTTCCTGCTGGTTTGAGTTTACTGTGAAAATGCCCAAGAAGGTAGAGATTGCTTTATTTTGTTCCCTTTAACCATTCTAAGAAAATATCTTTCGTCTCCCTGATTCCAGCACTTTGTACCTCCAAAACCCCCAAGTTAAACTGCTCTTACCCCTAAAACTTTCAAGGCACACATAAATTTTGAATGCTTCTTTCAAAGACCTGTACACTGGGCTAAAACAAGTGTCTGATTGGAAAAGATGTTAACCTAACCATTCCAGGGCTGATTTGGTCTCTGTTCCTTTCTAATAAGCAACGTTCAGTTAGTAATTATTTTTCTCCTCTGGAGTGCTAAATAAAATGGCATGGGCAGAAAGATTTTTTGTTTTTGTTTGTTTTCTAATTATTATTTTAATAACAATAATTTTCTCCTTCTCCTCTTCCTTCTTAATATTATTTCCCAAACAACACAAAACATCCCTGTCTTTTTCTTTCCCAGAATTTTCTTCTGGTTCCTGGAAAACTACTACCCAGGCTGCTTAAAGAAGTTATTTGGGAAGATTTATTCTTTCTTCGAGGAAAGTGTAACTATTCAAATAACATGAAGACAGCTTTGGTGTGTTGCAAATACCAGACCCTCAAATGCCAAGAATATAGTATTCTATATTCTGGGAATGGTTCAGTGTTTCTCAGTGTTACCAGAGAAAAATCAGGCCCAGGGAAAGCAAGAGTCTTCTATGTACAGAGATCAGCATCAAAACAGTCACCGTGATCCTTGGTATTCAAAAGCTATACTCCTTACTGGCTGTTCTCTATTAAGTATAGATGTAAAAGACTAGCCACCTAAATGTACAATTCAGTCTTCTTTGTATACACAAACCCGTGGGACCCTGAACCCAAACCAGTATATCTTTATACTAGACATAAACTCTATCAGTACATGCAGCACACCAGTCAGTAAATATTTACCAAGTACCTAATGATCGGCAAGGGCTGGTGTCAGGATTAAGCTCAGAGTTAGTTCAGGGGAGGGTAAAGAAGATGGGAGAGTAAGAACATGCGATACTCTGAACAACCTGGTAAAGAATCACAAATAAGCCAAGGCAGTATAAGGTGACAACAGCTAGCAGATATGGTATGCTTAGTATGTGTGTGGTACTGTTCTAGGCCCCTGCCATATATCATTTATCTTTTTTTAAAACAGCTTCATTATAATTTGAACACCATAAAATTTAACCATCTTAAACTTACCAGCTTGATAAATAGTAGTAAATTTATATAGCTTATGAAAGCATGACCACAACCCAGTCTGCTTGAGATCCTTTCCCTCACCCCTCCCTCTGCTCCTCCTCCATGTGCACTCTCTCCCTCTCAAATAAATAATTTAAAAAAATTTTCATGGGATTGACTTATTTCTTTTTACAATCTGATTTTAGAATATTTCCTTACTTGCCAAAGTTCCTGTTTTGTTCCTATCCCTCTTCTAGTTCTCTCTCTCTAGTTTTGCTATTTGTAGAAATTAGTTATATTTATTCTCATAAAAACCCTTTGCAATAGATACTAGTTTTATATCTCATTTACAGATATGTAAAATAAGCCATAGGGGACTTACAAGACCTGCCCAAGGTCATAAAGCTAGTAAGTGATGGAGGCAATATTCATGTCTAGATAATCTGATCCCAGAGTTCTACTTTTAGGCTATTCTCCCATAATAAACAGTACAACAAGTCTGAGAAATTAAGAAGTGAGAGAGATCATGTATGGCTGTAGGATTAAAGAAGATTTGATGCAGGAGGTGGTATTTTGATAGGAAGGAATAAGGAGCATGGAATTAGCAAAAGCATTCAATTAAAAACCCTGAGGCTAAATATTTAATATATTCAGGAAATGTTTATTGAGCATCATTATGTCCTTGTACCTTGCTAATCACTTTAAATCATTTTACATGCATTATCTCATTATTCCTTCCAACAGTCCTTAAATTATATTATTGTCCTCATTTTATAGATAAGGAAGTAGAAACTGAAATGTCAAGCAGCATGTCCAGTATCACACAGCTAGTAAGAACGAGGCTGGGTTTTGACTTTGTATTGCAAACTAATCTTAAACACTGTGCTAGCTGGCCTCAAAAATAAAACACAGCAGCAACAAACACAATTAAAAAAAACCAAACTGGGGGCACCTGGGTGGCTCAGTGGGTTAAAGCCTCTGCCTTCAGCTCAGGACAAGATCTCAGGGTCCTGGGATCGAGCCCCGCATCAGGCTCTCTGCTCAGCAGGGAGCCTGCTTCCTCCTCTCTCTCTGCCTACTTGTGATCTCTATCAAGTAAATAAATAAAATATTAAAAAAAAAAAAAACAAACTGGTCTTTGGAGAGATTACTTCTGTGGCAGACCTTGGAATAGAGTGGGACAGAGAGAAGGAGGCAGGTAAAGCAGCTCATTACTACTCCAACTGTCTGGGTAGAGTCCTGGGTGGTGTGAGGGGAAATTAAAATGTGTAAACAGGAGTAGAAACAACTGAGAGAGACTTGTGGGTAAGGTGAGGGAAGAAGATATGCCTGGTGAAAGAATATAATTATCTCTGCAATCACTATTATAGATGACTTGAACATTAGTCTTATTTATTCTGTTCTGATCCTTCTATCAACAGTTTAGTTAGGATAACTGACATTTGATGAGGACAACTTAAAGAAGGAATTCTAACAGAGGGCCCAGGGACTCCCATGGAATCCATGGATATACTTCATGAACAAGTGACTCCCTCATAATTGCAGGCACAATGATGGGTGTACGTGTGCCCATTACTCTTTAAGGAAAAGGGCCATAGCTTTTATCAAATTCTAAAAAGGTATAAGACCCCCAAAAAGTTGAGAATGATTGGTCTAAGACATAGGACAAGCTTATTCCTTTTTCTTAATTCTTTAAGTGCTATTCCTTATTAAGTTTCTGGGAAGCTACATATCAGCTTTTAATTATACTCATTTCTTCTACAAAATTTGATTTCATATTAAGTATACCAACAATTACATACTGTTATGCATATTCATCAAACTACATGCCTGTTTACACACACACACACACACACACACACACAAAGACAACATGCATTTTAAAAATAAAAGTGCATATGGCGCCTGGGTGGCTCAGTTGGTTTAGTGTCTGACTCTTGGTTTCAGCTCAGCTAATGATCTCAGGGTTGTGGGATCGAGCCCCACGTCAGCCGCTGGAAAACTAGTAGATGTTATATGCTCAGCAGCTAGAAAACTAGTAGATGTTTTATGTGCCACTTCAGGCCTAGCCTATAAAAACCTTCCTTGTGTTCTCTATATCTTCCTACTTCTTGCCGACCTATTGTGGCAGGGCCACTTAGTAAATATACTAGCTTTGTGGGCCATTGAGCTTCTGTTGTAACTATTCAACTCTGTTATTGTAGTATGAAAGCATTCACAGACAATACATAAAAAATGGAAATCGCTGTATTCTTTTTTTTTTAAGATTTTACTTATTTATTTGACAGACAGAGATCACAAGTAGACAGAGAGGCAGGCAGAGAGAGAGAGGAAGGGAAGCAGGCTCCCTGCCGAGCAGAGAGCCCGATGCGGGGCTCGATCACAGGACCCTGAGATCATGACCCGAGCCGAAGGCAGAGGCCTCAACCCACTGAGCCACCCAGGCGCCCCCTTCTCCTCTTTTTTTTAAAGATTTTATGGAAATCGCTGTATTCTAATAAATTTTTTTATAAAATTTTTTTATAAATAAATATTTACGAAAATAAGCAGTGGACCAGATTTGGCCACGAACAAAGTTTTCTAGCCTCTATACTCAAGGTGATCTTGGAAGAAACTTCTCGTTTCTTAAGCCGTTGATATTTTTTCTATTTGTTACCATAGTTTAGCCTAGCCAACTAAATATAGCTGCTAGGAACACATTTGTAAGTTAATTATTGTGTGTATGAGATTCTCTCTAGTATATATATTTAGAAATGGAATCTCTTGGATATGGGGTATTTGTTCTTTATCTTCAATAAATAATGCAAAACTGTTTTCCAAAGTGGTTGTATAAATTTACACTCTGATCAGCAGACAAGCATTCCTGGTGCTTTAGTCTTGCTAACACAAGAATGATAATGAAAATACAGCCTATCATAATTTGTGGGAGACAGCTTAAAATAATGCTTAGAGAGAAATTTATAGTTTTACATACTTATATTAGAAAAGAAGAAAGATTTAAAATCATTGATCTCAGTTTTCAATTTAAGAAGCTAGGGAAAAAAGAGCTAATTAAACCCAAATTAGTATAAAGTAAATAATAAAAATAAGAACAAGAATCAGTGGAATAGAAAATAAGCACATAATAGATAAAAATCAACAAAAAGCAAAGGTTGTTGTTTTTTTTTCTTTAAAAAGCCAGTAAAATTGATTACCCCCTAGCAAAGCTGATCAAGAGAGAAAGTTAAAAATTACCAATATCAGGAATGAAAGAGGGATATCACTACAGATTTTAAGTGCATTAAAGAAAAGGCATGTTGTGAACAATTTTAAGCCAATAAAATCAACAACTTAGATGAAATGAGCAAATCCTATGAAAAGCAAAATTTAGCAAAATTGAACACAAAAAGAAATGACAAATCTGAGTAGTCCAATATCTGTTAAAGAAAAATAAAATCCAAAGTAAGAAAACCCATACACACACATATCATCACCATCAATGCTAACAACAAAACCAACAACTCCAAGCCAGATGTTTCAGTGGTGGATTCCATAAAACATGTAAGGAAGAAACAATACCAATCTTACACGACCTCTTTCAGAATACAGAAGAGAGGGAAAATACTACCCCGTTTATTTTTTTAAAGTTGTGGTAAAATACACATTTGCCATTTTAACCATTTTAATGTGTATAGTTTGTTGGCATTAGGTATATTCACAATGTTGTGCAACCATCACAATACCTAGTTCCAGACCTTTTTTTTATCACTTCAGACAAAAACGCTATAACAATGAAGCAGTCATTCTCCATTCTCCATTTATGGTCCCTGGGGACCATAAATCTGCTTTGCCTGTTTTGGATATTTCATATGGCCTTTTGTGTCTTGCTTCTCTCAATTAGCAAAATTTTTTCTCTTCTTTTTTAATTTTAAGTAGGCTCCATGCCCAGCAATGGAGTCTAATGCAGGGCTTGAACTCATGACCCTGAGATCAAGAGTTGTATGCTCTTTGGACTGCCAGCCAGGTGTCCTTCATTCTACTTCATTCTACTGATTCTTCATTCTACTGATATGTGATATATTGCACCAGTTGGTTTTTGTGTGTTGAACTACCTTTGCATTCCTGAGCTAAATCCCACTTGGTATGTAATTCTTTTAATATGCTGCTGCATTCAGTTTTATTAGTATTTTATTGAGGAGATTTTCATCTATATTCACAAGTGATATTGATGTGCAGTTTTCTTTTCTTATAATGTCTTTGTCTGCCTCTGGCATCAGAGGGAGGCCTGGAATAAGTGAAGAAGTGTTTTGGGGCAAGAGTTCCAGAAGGATTCATGTTAATTCTTTAAATATTTGGTAGAATTCACCAGTGAAGCCATCTGCTTCAAGTCCTGGGCTTGTCTTTTTTGAGGGGGTTTCTGATTGATGACTTAATCACTTTACTTGTTTGGGTCTCTTCAGATTTCCTATCTTTCTTGAGTCAGTTTTGGCAGTTTGTGTGTTTTTTAGGAATTTGTCCATTTCATCTACGGTTGTCTAATTTGTTGGCTTTTGATGTGTCTATTGTTTGTCTCCACTATTACTTTTTTACTTCAGGCAGCAGTGGTGTGTTCATTTGGTTTTTAATGTTTGCAAGCAATATCCTACAGGTAGTTGCTTCTCTCTCCTGAGAGAGGTCAGGCTTAGGAAAAGCCCTGTGTGAATTGTTTAGGGAATAGACAGGTGAAAAGAGACAAACAGTTCCTTGAGAACAAGATGTATTCTGCTTTCTCTGCAACCAGATGCTCATACTTGGAACTCGGGATGCCATCTTCAAGAA